>CAUYTI010097175.1:0-13063 GCA_963575145.1 Galago senegalensis
GTGGTCCCAGCTACTTGGGAGGCGGAGGCAAGAGACTCGCTTGAGCCCAGGAGTTGGAGGTTGCTGTGAGCTGTAATGCCACGGCCCTCTACCCAGGGGGGACAGCTTGAGGCTCTGTCTCAAAAAAAAAAAAAAAAAAAACTTTCAGAAATTACGTGTCAGATTCTAAGGTCTGTACAAGACGCAAATTAATTCAAATGCTACTTAATATTTTATATCTAATATGAATAACCTGACAATATATTTTACAATTTCTTTGATTTACCCTACGTTTTGAGTGAAGTCATATTACAAAAGGTAAGAAAATAACAAAACCAAAGGAGGGCTTTCCTTAGATTATTTAATTTTCTCTGTCCAATTCTGAAAAACAGATCTGCGAGACAGGATTGTGGATAACTGAGGTCTTCTACTTTGGGGACATGAGCTGATGCTGAAAGGAAAGACAAAGGAATTAAGAAAATTGCATTTTTCCACTTATAAACACGGGTCTGAACATGAACAGAGCTGGCTGAAACCACTGCAAAGATACTCTAACCCACTCACCAACGCTGGCTTACAGTGGTGGTAATAATTACTTATTAAGCACATACAGAGAGTAAAGTGAGTTTAAGAGAGAGAGGAAGGGAAGAGAAGGGAGGGGAGGGCAGGGAAAGGAAGGGAAGGGAAATTTCAACTATACGCTATTATTAATAACCAGTCACTAATGCTGTACGTATGGTCTCCAAAACTTACTCATGCCATAACTTCAAGTTTGGACCCTCTGACCAACATCACCCTGTTTTCCCCATCCGCCAACCTCCAATAACCACTCTTTCTCTCTGAGAGAATTTGACTTTTTTAGATCCCACAAATAAGTGAGACTGTCCAGTATTTGCCTTTCTGCATCTGGCTTATTTCACTCAGCTTAAGGCCCTAAGTGTCGGGAATCTGGATTCCAACTTCAGCCCCGCTATTGACTGATATTTGAAGCAAATTGTGTAGCCTCACTGAACCTAACTTTGTTCATAATTCACTTTGAGGTGGTACTCAGGCTACCCTTCTTACACAGCTGTGAGGAATGTCAAGTAAATGCCTAGATCTTTGTACTACACACATTTTTGTAAATCGGAAAAAATGCTCAACCCTGTTGTGTATTTGTTTTATATTATTATTCCTACAATTTCAATTTAGCGTTTTAATTCAGCATGTTACTGAACAAATATTTTCTATCTTAATGTGTATTCTGTTACAATCTCTCAAATCCAAATAGTTATCAAACCATTAGTTACCAGTTTAGGAGAGGTATGCAGCCTTAAATTTAAAAGTCAGTTAAAATTTCCATTTGTAAAGAAAATATAAAATAATCTACAGATAAATGTCTTATCACAGTCAATTCTTTCCACTAGCTTTCTGAGCTAAAATGCAGAAAATATATCAAATCTCAGTATAAATTTCAGTGGGAGAGAGAATGGTTCCATTAAACTGTTTTCTTGCACATTAGCGCAAGAATTCCACAGTTAGCATCAGTGTCAACCTCAGATATGTTATTGCACCAGCACTAGAAACTTAGGATCCAAGGAATTATTTCTTGATATTCAATATGCTGCAAAAAGTAGGGCAAATGGGCCTGAAGTAATAATTTATGCTTCTCACACTTTCGTAAGTAAGGTTTGCTATAGGAATCATGAAAATAAATATATGAAATAACTCTGAAATAACCTAGTTTTATAACACAATAAAACTCACTCTTTTCAACTTCATAAAAATAATGTTCCTTTGAAAAACATTTGGGAGGATTCTAGATACCACATCACAATATACATCAGAGATGTTTTAAATGGAATGAGATGGCTTGTCTGTAGAAAGAAACTTCTGGGGACCCAGGAGTGACCAAACCAGAGTCCTCCATCAAGCATGTGCCATGAGGAAGCAACCTCTCAAGTGTCTGCTCACACTTAGAGATTCAAATAAGACAGAAAGTGATAATATAGAAACACTGTATGTACGACTTTCCCTTTCACTCCAACTATCCACGGTCAAATTTTGTCAAATTCACTTGAATCTTTCGCCGAGGTTCTACGCACATAAATTTTTGGCATTATATATATAAATTATTTCCTAATGTAAGTGACCATGCCTGCTTTCTGCAAATTTCTTTTTTTCATCTAAAAGTACATCGTAGATATTTCTCTACATCAGTATGAGTATTTCTACTTTTAATGTACCATAGCATGATATTGCACTGTGTGGTACACCGTATTTAAACAAAAATCCGTGTAATGGATATAAACAATGCTCTAACAATACCCTCATCTGTGTGTACATACACAATATACTATGGCACTAATTCATTCCTAGAATTGCTAACTCAAAGAGTATGGGAACGACTGCTCTTGAAAAACTTGTGCCAACTGAAGAAAAAACTGCCAACCCTGACAAGAGTTTTTAGTCTTTGCCAATTGGAGGGTTAAAAATCAAGTTATCTCACGGTTTTAATCTGTATTTCCCTGATTAGACTGTACATTTCTTTACTTACTGAGACAGAGTCTCACTATATCACCCTGGCAGAGTGCTGTGGGGTTGCAGCTCACAGCAACCTCAAACTCTTGGGCTTAACGATTATCTTGCCTGAGGCTCCCATAGCTGAGGACTACAGGTGCCGACCACAATGCTGGGCTATTTTTTTTCCCCGCAGTTGTCATTGCTGATTAGCTGGGCCAGGCCAGGTTCGAACCCACCAACCTCGGTGTATGTGGTCAGTGTCCTTACCCACTGTGCTATGGGCGCAGAGCCAAGACTGTACATATCTTTATTGGTCTGTTAGCCTATGTGTATTCTTTTCTGAAGACTATAAAATTCTTCCCTTTTTTGTCCATTTCTTTGAGAACGTATTAGACATTCATACTGAAATACTTATGGGTAAAATAATATCACTGGAATGATTTCCCCAATGGGGGGAGAATAAACGCTGAGATTGGCTGAGAGTTGATCAATACTGAGGATTGGGTAACACATACTAAGGACTGAATTCACCATTCTTTCCTGTATATGTTTTAATTTTTTCCCTAAGTTTTCAAAAATGTTTATTTTTCTTTTAAGATATTCACGTTTTATTGATTTATAAAAAACACTTGGTGGAATAAACAAGCTTGATTCTATTATAAGGCAAACTATTATAAAGTATTGTTTGTTAATGGGTGAATAGCACCCAGCTTCTTTCAACAGTCAGAGATTCTAACACCATTTATTGAACATCTTTCTTCCTCTGATGTGAAAAGACACCTTTATCCTGAACAAACGTCCAACCTATGTACAAGTTTATTTCTAGCCTTCCATTTTGTGCCAGTGCTTTATCTATGCATGTGCCTTACAGCTTTAAGTTCTGTATCTTTACATTTTTCTTCTTTCTTTTTTTTTTTTTTTGGCTATTCTTTTTTTTCCTTCAATTTTATTTGTTTGTTTATTTATTTATTTTGAGACAGAGTCTCACTTTGTCACCTTCAGTAGAGTGCTATGGTATCACAGCTCACAGCAACCTCAGACTCCTGGGTTCAAGGCTCCTCCTGCCTCAGCCTCCCAAGTAGCTGGGACTACAGGCACCTACCACAGCACCCAGCTATTTTTAGAGATGAGCTCATGCTAGTCTCAAACTCATGAGCTCAGGCAAGACACATGCCTCAGCCTCCCAGAGGGCTAGGATTATAAGCGTGAGCCACCGCTCCCAGTCTTAAACATCTCTTGACCTAATAAAACACTATGACCCCAAGGAAACTTTTTTTTTCTAATGTGGCAGTCAATGTGTTGAAATAAGTGTTTACTATGCAATAGAACAGTTGACCACCTCCCTACATTGACCATCTCCTTACGTTGACCTAATTTTCATATACCGGACAGTATGTATCAGAACGGTCAGCCTAGTTCCTTATGTTGACCATCTCTGTAGGTTGACCAGTTTGTTATAATCCCTTGGGAGATCAATGCACAGAGTTTCTACTATAAACATCCCCTCTGTAGAACTGCTTCCCGTAGGGAGCTTAGCTTGGTTTCTTTCTCTTTCACACTGGCATGTTTTCATGTTTCCACCCAGGGTCCTCTCTGTTGTACTCATGCTCTGGATTCGCTGGACAGACTGTTAACACACAATGTTAAATAATTCTTTTCTTAGTGTAAAAAATATTTGGCTGCTGTGAAAGGTCAGAATGTCGAAACTGACTGGTGCAACATTTGAACATTGCCATTTATATGAGCTGTATTTTTTGAAATAAGCATCTGACTAGAAGCTCTGTAAAGGAACATGATTTAATCAGTCTGAGGCCAAGTGTTTTAAATATAATACACTAATTTTAGACATAAGTATTTTCGTTTTGCTTTACTGGTCTGTAGCCTCATAGGAGGATGTAGCTTCTTAAAAGGAAAAAATACCATTTTAAATGGCTTGATCAATTTATTAGAAATAAACAGTGAAAAGCATTTGTTTTCACAGAGCAACTGTTAAATTCATCCCATGAAGTTGGCCTCAAAGCATGTGGCTGCAGCTCCAGGATGTGGGTGTAATAAGATCGCACAGGCTAATACCTGACATGTCCTGTCAGAACAGTCCTTCCAGAATCAAAACAGAAAAAACTCCTGCAGTCTCTTGGCTCGGTCTTGAAAAATCTAATCCCTCCTTAAACTAGGTTAACTCCCCACCAAAAAGAAACGGGGGAAAAACAAAACAAAACCTCCCCAAACAAAAATAGACTGTTCCGTTTGATTCAGATGTTGTGAAATAACGAAATGTAGAGGTATATGGTGATTTTCTCCTGAATCCAACGTCTGGATCGACAGAAATAGAGAAACGGACCGGAAAAATACGAATAAAAATGCACATTGCTAACACTCAGTCAAAGCTAGGCAGAGTCTACCTGCGGTACGAGCACTACTGACCATTTCCAGAAGCCTCCACAGGTGCCAGAAGCCAAAGTCCCTTCACAAAGATCTCTGAATTACCTCCATCCCAGCCCCTTTGATATGTGGTAAAGTATCCTTTGTTTTCAAAGGGGTTAGCAGAAATCCCTAAAAGGCTGCAGCCAGGCATTCTCTGGCTGTCTCCAGCCATCACTGGTGCTCTCTGTCCACCGCAGAAACACCAGGAGGGAGTGTGGACAGAGGGCAGAGTGGCATCCTGGACCCGCATTCTTCAGATTCCTTTGCAAGTGTTTTCCTTCTGGGTTCACTGAGAAAGGGCAGGTCAGGTGGAGAGGGACAAAAGCCAAAGAAGTGGGGCTTGTTTCAAACTAACAACTTGTCCACTCTCTTGAGTTTACGCAGAATTAAGAGGAAGTTATTCTTTTTCAGGCATCAAAAATGTTGTCAGTGCAAGCTGAGATGCTACAGCCATCCACGTATTCGATAGCACTGAAATGTGAAACTAAGCAGTGTACAGGCAACTGGGCCTCTTCCCTGCCCGGTGACTTGAACATCAAAGACTGCTCTGAAGGGTCCCAGAGAGGTTACAAAAGACTTAAACAAATGAAAAGCAGAGCCATTTTTTCTCCTTCATCCTGAGCCTACTACTGGCCAGGGCCTGTGCTTTGTACCTTCTTCTTAATTCAATTTTTCTCCCAACCAACCTACACACACAGATACATTGTAGATGTGCAAATTTAGTTTAGGGACATTAAGTCACGTTCCTGCAATCGTATTCCTAGTAAATTGGAAGGTTGTGATTCAGATCCTAAGTGTAAATGACTCCCTCAACCTGGAGCTGAGAAACAGGGGAAGGAATGGGCCTGGGATGAAGGAAGGAGAGAAGTAGACGGGGGAGAGAAGACACCAAGAAGAGACATGAGGCCTTAGAACCTTCTGCAGGTGAGAGTGAAGGACAGACCAGGCAGGAACTTTAGTTCTTCTCAATCATAACTTTTGTTTCTTGTCAACCAACTGTATTCCTAGCTGGCTTCTTCCAGGAAGATAATCTCCTAATCCAAGAGGAAATACGAGCTGAGCTCCACCCATTGCTCTATTTTGCCAGGCAGAAGAGATAAATGGTTAGGAGTACAGACAACAAAGAGGGAATCAGATTTGGGTCTACTGGGCACCTCTCTCCCAGCTGGGAGTAACAGTGACTACCGCACAGGATGCTGTTAAGGAGAAGCACTTTCCAACAGGGCGTAGCTCACGGAATGAACTAGAATCGGTACCTATTCATTATGATCATTTATTGGCATGGCCAAGGAAACCTCCTCTCAGCAAACAATTTTTACATAGGCCAGAGTGACAGGTGTTTATTCTGCGACTAATAAATATCAGACAAAATCACAGGATTGACTGTCAACTTTCTAACGCCAAGTTTCTAATGCCATTGGAATCAAAACACGAAACCAAACCTGAACTAACTATAAAACTATTATTTCTCCCTGTCTTAATTTTAAAATACAAAGGCAATGATGAATTGTTATGTACTCTAAGAGTTCTTTTAAATGTTTAGAAGACAGAATTTCATGAAATCCCCTTGATTAAAAGGTACCTTCTTCTCCAACTGAGTAAATTCAGTGTAAAAGACCCTTACCACTGATTTTTATAATTAATTTATCAATGTGAATCAGGGAAAAATTACATACAGGCAATGAGGAGGGGTGCTGTGACCGTTCATGTGCTTCCTCAGGCTCCCCACAGGCTCCCACCTCATAGCCTTTGCATTTACTGCTCCCTTGGGCTTGAATATTTTCAGTAGTGGGGAAAAAAATGTTTCCTCTAACCTCTGAGGTTCAGGACCTGGGGCCTGCATATTAAAGTGCCACAAGAAAGATTAACAGGAAAAATACTTATTTTTATTTAATGTTATTAATTTACAGGGGTAGAGGAGGACTCCACAGAAAGTGAAATCGCAAAGAAGCATTTAGGCTGGAGAACTTATATGCTATTTCAACAAAGAGCAATAAATTATGGAGATGTCACAAGACAAAGGAAATGGGGTCTAGGCTTCTAGGGGCAGTGATGGTGGAAAGGTATGCTATGTATGTCATGGGGAAAAGCAATAGAAGGTAAGGGTAATTTCCGTAAGGTTTGCTTATGTAGATGTTAGCGCTATCTGCCTAAAATGAGACCTGGTACAGGAGCGGATACGTTCACAAAGGGAAATTTATGGCTGGGCGTCAGGGATCATGCCTATAATCCCACTACCCTGGGAAGCCAAGGCAGCTGGACTGCTTCAGCTCAGGAGTTCAAGACTAGCCTGAGCAAAAGTCAGACCCCCATCTCTAAAACTAGCCGGGCATTGTGGCCCAGCTACCCAGGAGGCTGAGGCAATATGACTGCTTGAGCCCCAGATTTTGAGGTTGCTGTGAACTGCGATGCCACCATGGCACTCAACTGAGAGTAAATGAGTGAGACTCTGTCTCAGCAGAAAAATAAAGGGAAATTTATACTCTGTCTTTAGGCAGAAAGTGAGTAGAAAACTTACCCCCTCATCTACTATTTCTCAATTGCCTTCAGCTCAAAATATGCCAAAATGTCATATTTGGGAATGGCCTATTTCGAACTTTTTCATACCCTTACAGACTTTCCTCTCTGTCCACACCACCACTTGCTTAATGTTTCTTTACAGCGCTGACTGCAAAGTAACACAGAATATACTGACTGATATTTATATAATCAATCTACACATATATAAAATATATAGATAGATATCAACCAATATTATTATGTTCAACAGAGTACAAGCTCTGTGAGACCAGGGAGCTGTTCTTTTCATAGTTGTATTTCAACGCCTAGCAGAGAGTTGGTGCTCAATAAATGTCCTTACAAATTTCCGTGGGACATCAATATATCCTTACAAATAAAATTTCTGTGATATTGGTGGTATACAAATTTGTTTTTATAATCTGCTTCTTTAAAATAGCACCAGCATTTATTCATTAGTTACATATTTATTTCTTAAAGTAAACAATAAGCAACATAGTTATTTGCTCCAAAAACTTTTAGTATGAAATATAATAATATAAAACTGGCTAACTGGCCATGCAAACAGCAGTTAATAATCAAAACTCATGTGGGTCCAGCTGAATGGGCTGCACAACTCTACACAGGGTACTATGGAAGCAGCGTTTGCTCACACTTTTTAAATTTTAAAGACAAATAGGGTCTCTTTTGTGGCGAGTGAGTTATCTTTCGAAATTTTATATAATTAATGTCTTTGACTTGTTTGTTTTTTTTTTTTTTTAGTTTTTGGCTGGGGGTGGTTTAGAACCCACCACCTCCAGCATATGGGGCCGGCACCCTACTCCTTGAGCCACAAGCACCACCCTTTGACTTGTTTTTTAACCACATAAAATCAGAATAAAATTTAACAGCAGGGAAGTGACAAAGAGGATGTTCTATTTACATACGTGCAGTCACCTAATCCATTTAATGCTCCCAGTGAATGGCTCCAGCAAAGTGAAATCACAATTTCACTCAATGTTCCAGCCCCAGAAGTATTTGCCTGTCAAAAATAACAACTTGCAGCTAAACTTCTGCCTACACAACTGATCAAAGAACCATTAAAGAGGATTACTAGGTCAGGTTTTCCCCATTTATTTTTGTTTATCTCGGTGGTGTCTGCTAATCTCAGTTTAAGTACTCTAGAGCTGAAGGACCACCATGTTGAATACTACTGAAGAGTAGCCATTTAGATGATTTGATAAATAATTAAAATATTACCAGATATTTGGCACACAGTCCCTCTCTGTACATCACTACTTCCAGCCTCATTAAGGCTGGAAATGCCAAATTAAAAACCATGAATCTACTATTAAAAGCTCCAATTGTCCTAAATAGAATTAGATATCCCTCAAACATGACATGTCAGAGAATTTCTAATGGCATGAGATTTGATGTTAAGAAATAAAATTCAGGACATAAAATGCAATTTACAGTAGAATCTTAAAAATGCTTTTAAAAATGACATCATAAGACAGAAATCTGCAGGTTGCAGGTGGTAGCATTATGCACGTTTTTATATATTTTTTCTATGTTTCCTATAATGAACTTGTAATTCTTTCCCAATTCAAAATCTAACTTAAACCTAATTTTAAAATGATTCCCCCAAACATTTTATAACCCTAATCCCTTTTCCTATTGATTATAGTTACTATGAAAAAATGCAGAGAAACTTTTTAAAAGGATAAACTATTTTGTGTTTTTAAAAAGGTTTATAAGGTTTATAGACAACTGCCAAAGGAAGAACAAACACCCCTGTACTTATAACTCATTCCTGTGAGCTGTTAATGCTCTAAGTATCATTCCACCCATCACCACTGGCAAAATTCAATCATTTTCTTTAGAATATAAAGAAAATACAGGGCTTGGCTAACTTAAACGTCAATATTTACTTTTGGGGTAAAGCCTGGCCACATACAAGCTGAATTTTTCAAACAAAAATTTTAGTTGAACACTGAATCTAGTATTATTAAAGCCAAATCATATAAATAAACTTAAGCTCTGTTCAAAGCACTCTTAGACCATCTACATCCATGCTGATAAGTATTTTTGGAATGAAACGAAAAACCACTTCCCATTCTAAAAGTTCATCGTCATGCATGTTTTCATATTATGAAACAAACACTTTCCAACAACGAGTTTATAACATGAGCTTACCAATCATCAACCCCCACCCTTCCATGACCTACCATGCCAGACGCTAAGCTTTCCACATTTGCTTACGTTCTGAAAATAACAACTTTACATGCCAGGAATGCACTGGGCTTAAGTTGTCAAAAAAAATCATACTTTAAGCATAATTGGGTAAGAACTATGAGCACACACACAAGCAGCCTTCCAAAACAAAAGGGAAAATAAGGAACTTAACCCCAGTGTCTCCAACTACTCTGAAACAGAGTTAAATACAATTCCTTACCATATGTGCTTGCCTGCACATCCACGCACACAATAAAATACGTAAGGTAGTGGCACGCCCGACTTCTTTCCTTTTAGTGGGCCGCTGACATGTCAAATATTCAGAGTCACCTCCCTGAGTCCCCAGGGATCCCCTGATTCCCATTCCAACAGTACTCACAACAAAAAGACAGACTGATCACCGGACCTTCTATCATCTCATATCGCCATTCCAGAGAGGGACTGTAGATGTGCCTGGTAATTCTACTTACCCTGCCCCAAAACAGTGTTGATAGATCAGGCTATGCCTTTGTCATGGGGACCAGTTTTCTTAAGGCTCTTGGCTCACTATTTAACAAACAGCATCACACTAACATTAATGCACATTAAAGCAGATGCAGCAGCTGGGAACAGAAACCGGAAGAATCAACATGCTAAAAAGAGAAACTGGAAGTCAGAAGACAAGGATTGGGATTTTGACCCTTACTATACATGCAATTTTGAGCAACGCAACATCTTCAGGTGGTACTTCCTTCATCTGGCAAATAAAGGGTCTCAGAACGAACATCTTATGGATTCTACATGCTTCAAATGAAGGGTTTCAGACCAAAGGTCTTATGGGTTCCACATGCTCCAATGAAGGGTCTTAGAACAAAGGTCTTATGGGTTCTACGTGTTTCAAATGAAGGGTCTTAGAATGATGGTCTTATGGGTTCCACTGATTATCTTCCTGGCCCAGCGGTAAGGTGAGTTGACCCGTGTAAAGCTGCACTGTCCAAGACGGTAGCCACGAGCCACATGAGACTAGTGAGTATTGGGCATGCAGCCCATCTGAATTAAAATGAGCTCTATGTGAAGATGTTGAAGACATAAGAGGAAAAAAAATGTAATACTATATTTCATGAATAATTTGTATATTGATCACATGTTGAAATAATATTTTGGACAAATTAGAATTACTGTCATCTGTTTATTTTACTTTTTTGTGTGGCTACTTGAAAATTCTTAACTGACTCTAATAGTCCTCATATATTTCTACTGGATAGCTCAGGAGAGCGCCTGCCATTCCAACCAGACACCACCATTCCCTGGCTCTTCACTTTGGGGACTTGGCACTTACCATTTCCAATATATATAGCTGCTTTAAAACCATTTAAAACTGTTTTAAACCTGCTTTTGCTTTCTTATTTTTCACACCAACAATAAATCAATAGCAAATACCAGTGGTCTAAAAATAATCAATAGTATTTCATTTACTCTAAGGTTCAGTCTTAGTTATCAACTGCCAGCCTTAAGGATAATCCTAAATGGATGTGCTTTTACACAGGAACCTGTAGCCTTTGTTCAGTTTCCTGTGAATTGAACATATATTTAAAGTAATGATTTAATTTACTTTGTGAAGGTAATTGAAATCTATTTTTTTTAGAATTTTTTTGAATTTAAAAGGAACAATTAAAATGAACATGTATGGATGGATTGCATTTTTATTTTTATTTCATTAATATCCAACCAGGAATATTCAACTAATTTTTGCAATCTGTACCACTTTATTTAATGTGTTTTAAATGACTGGAGAAGCAGAGATAACTCCTACAGAGCATGTTTACCTAGAAATACAGCAAACTATGAATAAATTCAAAAAAATATTAGTAAGATTCAAGTGAGTCAAGGTACTCACTCCAATGTTAAGGCATTCATCTCAGAACATACTCTTGGACTACCAAGTTTTTCATTGTGATGATGTTAAAAAAAGGCCTGCTTGCAAGATTAACTACTGATTATTTAAAACTACATAAAGCAAGGAACAATATCTTAACTCTGCAGTCCTAAGCCAACAAAAGCCACCTATTACAGACTGGGCTGGAAGCACAGCCAGTTATAATGGTTCAAATATTTTCTGATATATGAATCTGGGAACAAAACTGAAAATAAAATATATGTTCTTTTGGAGAATTTTTTTACATAAAGTTATTCAAATTATATAAACTGCATGACTATTAGAAAAATATGCAGGAATTAAATATTGTTTTAATTTTAAAATTCCAATATCATTAAAACAAATTTTCAAACCCACATGATATAATTTACCACACATTCTAATTTTGGGGGGGGAAAGTATAACTTTAAAATATGACTGACATAGGCTTGGCATCCATAGCACAGTGGTTATGGTGCAGCCACATACACGGAGCCTGGTGGGCTTGAACCTGGCCTGGGCCAGCTAAACAGCAGTGACAACTGCAAGAAAAAAATAGCTGGGCGTTGTGGTGGGTGCCTGTAGTCCCAGCTATTTGGGAGGCTGAAGCAAGACAAACACTTAAGCCCAAGAATTTGAGGTTGATGTGAGCTGTGACTCCACGGCACTCTACCTAGGGTGACATAGTAAGACTCTGTCTCAAAAAAAAAAAAAAAAAAAGATCGACCTAATATTAGAGAAGCATACATTCAAACATATAGCTGCTCCTTCTGATTTTCATAAATCAACTATCTGATCCTTGCACAAGTTGTCATGTGTCTTCCTAAAGGTAGTATGCAGAAGTAAGGCAAAACATTTTCTGAATTTTTCAAAATTAAAAAGAGACACTTAGATTTAAAACTATCAAGGTTGAATTACCCTTTTGAATAAAAAAAAAAAGTTAGAAAATAAAACCAAGAGTACCTTTTTAAGGAATCTTGATATTTTAGAAACTTCCTTAAGATAGAACCTGATAATATGTCACACTATTGGGATATATTTCAGATCAATGTTTATGTGCAGATAAAATACTTACTATAAAACCTCCAAACACTCCCTAACAATGATGATTATCATCAAGCCTGCTCAAAACTATATATTTTTCCCGCATTTCTATTTCTCCACATACTTTCTGGCACATAACTTCTTCATTTGATCACTTTTAGAATAAGTGAAATAAGTAAAAAAAATAGACAAGTAATTAAAATAAATTTTAAAATGGCAGTCCTATTTTTAATGATGTAAGGTTGATTTTCCTCTTTTCAATACATGTTCTCATTCCATTTCAATAGCACAGGTAAGGATCACAGATCTGAAAAGCTGGGCAGCAACACACAAGAGGTTCAACAAGAGGGGCAGCTCTAGCTCAAAAGAGGTTCTCAATATCAGGCTATTTTCTAAAAGTTCAATGCTTGTTTTGTTTGCTATTCTCTTCAAAGAACAAGCTCAACAACAAAATTGCTTTGGGGAAGTCTCTAGATCAAATGAAAGATA
>CAUYTI010097178.1:0-24049 GCA_963575145.1 Galago senegalensis
AACTCCTGGGCTCAAGCAAGTCTCTTGCCTCCGCCTCCCAAGTAGCTGAGACCACAGGCGCTCGCCACAACGCCCGGCTATTTTTTGGTTGCGGCCGTCATTGTTGTTTGGCGGGTCCTGGCTGGGGATTCGAACCCGCCAGCTCAGGTGTACGTGGCTGGCGCCTTAGCCGGTTGAGCTATAGGCGCCGAGCTGGGTTTTCTGAATCTTAAAAATGAACTGAAACTGCATGAAAGCAGCTGGAGGTGTCATTCACTTCAGTATTCAATGGCCACTTTGTGACTAACTAGGGGGGAAATATCTTTATAATTTCCCAGTCATTTACTATTTGCCTTCTGCTAAACAACTGGTTTATTTTTCCCTGATGGATACTGGGAATATATTCTTCATCATGTTTCTCTTTCTCGGTGTTAGATGTCAGAAAACTTGAGCTGAATTTTTATCTAACCCCTAGAAACACAAACAAACTGTCTTGACATACTTTTATATATTTCTGCTCTATTTTACATTTCTGACATTGGTCTTCTATGTCTCATCCTTAAAACCTTTGTTTTATCTCACTTTGTCACCCTTGGTAGAGTACTATGGAATCACAGCTCACAGCACCCTCAAAATCTTGGGCTCAAGTGATCTGACTTCAGAATCCCAAGTAGCTGAGCCTACAGCACCCACCACAATGCCCGACTGGTTTTTTTGGAGATGGGATCTTGCTCTTACTGAAACTGGTCTTGAATTCATGAGTGCAAGCAATCCACCCACCTTGGCCTCCCGGAGTACTAAGATTCCAGGCTTGTGCCACCATGCCCAGCCCTTTAATTTCATCTTTAAAAAAATAAACATGAGTTTGAAGCAACATGCTGGTGATAAAAAACCAAAGTTTAGGTTTGGACAGGAGGGAAACATTCATCTGTAAAGACAGGAGAGTAGACAGCTACTCTCCAAGGCAGGAGGCTTGCTTGAGGCCAGGAGTTCAAGACCAGCCTGGGCAACATAGTGAGACTCCACCACTACTCCCATTAAAAATTTTTCTAAAATTAGGCCAGTGTGGTGGGACACACCTGTAGTCCCTGCTACTTGGGAGGCTGAGTTAGGAAGATCACATGAGCCAAGGAGTTCAAAGCTGTAGTGAACTACGATGATGCCATTGCACTCAAGCCAGGTGACAGAGCAAGAACCTCTCTGAAAAAGAAAGAAATGAGCAAACAAACAAAATGATGGGAAAACGGTCTAGAGTCCAATAGAATCTCCTTACTTCTTGATCTCTGCCATATGAGATCCCTATTCCCCAGGGACAGGTGGAGGGGGTGCATGGCACTGCTTGCCAGGGCTTTGGAGCAGACCTGGGACCTGCCCTCTCCACATAAGAGAAGATTGAATCTGACCTTGGGTGGGTCAAGATGGGGAACTTTGAACATATGTGCTGGGATATCCCAGAGTGGGGTTCTGCATGCATCCCTGGCCCCATTGCTCTGTCTGGACCTTGGTAACCCCAGCCTCTGCATCCTCTGTCAGCGTCAAGTTCATCAACAAGATCCAATATGTGCACAGCTTGGAAGACCTGGAGCAGCTTATCCCCATGGAACATGTCCAGATCCCAGAATGCGTCTTGCAGTAAGTGTCCCTGGGCTACCTCCATCCTAACACCCCACCTTCACCCCAAGGCTCCTCCTTGCCCAGTCCTCACAGATGTGGGAAGCCAGCAGTGATGAGAGAAGCACAGACATAAATGGGAACTAGAGCCCACCCATTTTATTACCTGGAGCTTTTCAGGGACCACTCCCAGAGCTGGGGGACTGAACGAGCAGCTGCAAGTTTGGCTCTTTTTTTAGATAAGCATCACATCAAAAACGCCTCCCTGTCGTTTCATGCCACAGAAAAGTCTCCTTAAGCATTGTTTTTTTAATTGTGGTAAAATACATGTAACATACAATTTACCATCTTAACCATTTTCCAGTGCACAGCTCAGCAGCATCAACACACTCACATTGTTGTGCAGCCATTACCACCCTCCCTCTCCAAACTTTCTCATCTTCCCAAACTGAACTCTAACTGCCTGTCCCCTCCCCAGCCCCTGGCACCCACCACTCGACTTTCTGTCTCTGTGAGTCTGACAACTCTAGAAACCTCCTTCTGAGTGGAATCACTCAGGATTTGTCCTTCCGTGTCTGGCTTCTGCCACTAAACTTGATGCCCTCAAGGTCCATCCGCGCTGTAGCCTGTGTCAGAGCCTTGTTCCTTTCCATGGCTGAGTGATATCCAATGTGTGGATGGAGCGCGTGTGTTTATTCAGTCATCTGTTGATGCACACTTGGGTTGTTTTGGCCCTTTGGCTATTGTGAGTAATGTTCCTATGAACAGGGGGGTACAAATATTTCCTGCTTTTGATTCTTCTGAGTATGTGCCTACAAAGTGGGATTGCTGATAACTCATGTTTCAGTTTTTGAGGAACCACCGTACAATTTTCCATGGAGACTACATCAGTTTACATTCTTGGTAGCAATGCACAAGATTTTAAACATCATCTTTCAAATTTCAATTTGTATTCACTTGAGATTGGGCAGTTGTCAACCTATGTTTTAAGAAAGTCCAGGGCAGCACCTGTGGCTCAAAGGAGTAGGGCACCAGCCCCATATGTTGGAGGTGGCGGGTTCAAACCCAGTTTTTTTGCCAAAAACTGCAAAAAAAAAAAAAAAAGTCCAAATTTTCTCCTAACACTGATAAAGTGGTTGTTTTTCACTCCCATAGTCACATATTCAGAAAATATTAAAAACCTATGTTGTCACACAGACATCTATAATCAAAAATGAGTCTATTATAGTCAATATTTAAAAAATTCAGAAATATAGGATGGCACCCATAGCTCAATGGGTAGGGCACTGGCCACATACAGTGGGCCTGGTGGGTTGGAACCCAGCCCAGGCCAGCTAAATAGCCAGGCATTGTGGCAGGTGCCTGTAGTCCCAGCAACTTGGGAAGCTGACACAAGAGAATCACTGAAGCCCAAGAGTTTGAGGTTGCTGTGAGCTGTAATGCCACAGCACTCTACCCAGGGCAACAGCTTGAGACACTGTCTCAAAAAAATAAAATTCAATAGCCGGGCGTTGTGGCGGGCGCCTGTAGTCCCAGCTACTTGGGAGGCTTCTCCTAGGCAAGAGAATCTTCTAAGCCCAAAAGCTGGAGGTTGCTGTAAGCTGTGACGCCACAGCACTCTACTGAGGGTGACAAACTGAAACTCTATCTCGAAAATAAAATAAAATAAAATTGAGAAATGTAGAGGGTCAAAATAATTAGTGGATTATCATGGCTTAATTCTAGTCATAAATAAAAATCCATAATAAACTAGGGAAAACAATTTAAAGGAACAAAAACACCTTTTCCTCTGTTCCCAAACAGATGTTTGCTAATATAGATTAAAGTTCTTTTGTAGCTTACCCCCCCAAAATAACAAATAAACTATTTTCCAAGTATCCTTATATATGCATCACTTTTAATGGCTGCATAATATTCCCCTATCAGGCAAGTATAATTCTTGAGAGGCCACTTCTGTGGTTATGAAAGCAGCACATGTGAGGTCAGAGAACAGGACAGTGCAAGGTAGCAGTTTTCAAGTCACAGACCTCTGCTTGTGTTTATAAATAAAGTTTTATTAGCACACCATTACGTCCATTTGTTTACAGGTCATCTGTGGCTGCTTTTGTGCTGCACTAGCAGAGTTAAGTAGTTGTGACAGAGACTGTCTGGTCATTGAAGCAAAAAACATTTAGGGCTCGGCGCCTATAGCTCAACCGGCTAAGACGCCAGCCACGTACACCTAAGGTGATGGGTTTGAATCCCCAGCCCAGACCCGCCAAACAACAATGACGGCTGCAACCAAAAAATAAAAAATGGCCAGGCATTGTGGCGGGCACCTGTAGTCCCAGCTACTTGGGAGGCAGAGGCAGGAGACTCGCTAGAGCCCAGGAGTTGGAGGTTGCTGTGAGCTGTAATGCCATGGCACTCTACCCAGCGGGACAGCTTGAGGCTCTGTCTCAAAAAAAAAACAACAAAAAACATTTAGGTCCTGGGCCTTTGTAGAGAAGATCTGGGACATGTAGATTAACCTATGTCAGGAGGGCATTGCCTTATAATGGCACTGTCACTTAATTCAATCACTAGTGTTGTATTAAGCAAAAAATGTCTGATGAGTCACATCTGCACCAATGTTGGAATACACTAGCAAAGTAGATGCAGGAAATGTGAGGAAAAGGCAAGAAACTATCAGCTTGGGTTTTATGCATTGCTCTGCAGCCTGGGTTGTTCATATATGACTATGAGAGTCATATATATATGACTGCTCACAAAGAAGAGGAAATTCCCCCCAAAGTGTATCTACCTGGTGAAAAGAGGTTTGTATCTGACACCCTTTTCTACCTTTCAGATATGAGGAGGAAAGACTCAAGGCCAGGAGAGAGAGGTACGTGTAGAGTGCCCTCTGCCAGGGCTGGGGGCGGGGCTGGGTCTTCATGTTGGGGATACCCAGTGATTTCCACTCAGCAAGAACCAATGTCCTGTGCACAGTTCAAGATCCTTCCCTTCTGGTGAGGGCTTTAGAGTTAGGCCTGGGTTCATGACACCTCAGGAACAAAGTAACCAATTTGCCAAAAAGGATGGGCACAAACTTCATGCTCAATAAAGAATAATTGCCGGCCAGGCAGGGTGTCTCACGCCTGAATCCTAGCATTCTGGGAGGCCAAGGCAGGTGCCTAAGGTCACAGGTTCGAGTCTGAGCCAGAGTGAGAGGTTGTCTCTAAAAATAGCCAGACATTGTAGCAGGCACCCATAGTCCCACCTACCTGGGAGGCTGAGGCAAGAGAATCGCTTGAGCCGAAGAGTTTGAGGTTGCTGTGAAATATGCCACAGCACTCTATCTTTCCTGGGCCAGGGCAAAGAATAAATAAACCATAGTGGGAATGGTGGGGAATGAGAAAATAAGACACACGAGAGAGAAAAAGATCACACAAGAGATGAAGGTGATGGGGTCAGGAGTTCTGGCAGAGCTGATGGCTGCAGCCAGCACGGAACCTCGTGAGCAGCTTTATTTATATAGTACCTAAACTAGGTTGCTATACTAACAATATTGCAAATGAGCAGAGAAAGTGGTAATACTTTCATCTACAAAGTTGAGGGGCAGTAATAGTATACGGGGTAAAGATTAACTTATGGAGAGAAGGCTATGTGCTTTTGGCTACAGATAGGAAAGTATACAGAAGCTATGTGACTTCTGGCAGAGGGAGTACGGAGAAAGAACTATTATTGTTTTAGGCAGGGAGGAGAAGCAGTTTGGGGGTTGTTCCTTGAACACACCTCCCAGGCTATGGGGGTCTTGCCACGGCACAATCTTCTGTACTCCACATCTACTCAGGGCAACAAAGTGAGACTCTGCCCCCCCCCCAAAAAAAGAATAATTGTCATCATGGTAACATCAAGTTCTCCTTTGAAGCCTGTTACTCCCTCTTGACGGACACAGAAATGCACCCTCACTAACTTACTGGCCCAGTGTCCATTGCGAGCACAGCCATTATTGTCGCACACAGAATTTCAGGACTACTCTATTCTGGCCTTGACCAGTTACAGAGTTACCATACCATCTCCTGGGTACTTTTGAATTCCCTCTGAGAGCTAGGAAGGGTGAGGATTCCTATCAGCATCTTTCAACCTCGGAATCTGTGGCTCAGAGAGGGCAAGGTACTGCCCAAGGCCACATAGCAAGTCCATGAGTGAACTGAGGCTTTCTGTGTTTCAGAAGTATTTATCATGCCATTCCTGATGCCAGCCTGGAAGGAAACACAGGCAAATAAGACAGAGTCCTGATTCTGGAAGCTTTCTCAAATAACATAGGAGAGGGACACCTCACTGGACATGGAAAACAGGACCCAGAGATAAGGGAAAAGCAGAGAGCCCAGTGGGGAGCTGAGAGCCCCTCAGCTCAGCCTGGCTGTTCCCTCCCTTGACACCTCACTCTTTGTGTACTCAGCGCGAGGCCTCAGCCAGAGTTTGTCCTGCCCAGGTCCGAAGAGAGGATAGAGGCAGCAGCAGTGGAGAACAGGTAAGTGTGCAAGTGACTATGGGGCAAGACCAGGGGCTACCAAGGCCCTAGGAGCAGAAAATAGAAGTAGGCACTGCCTTAGCCTCGGAACAAGGTAAGACACACAATCGCATGGTCTCCACATCACTGAGTGGGTCCAGCTGCATTCACCAACCCCTGAGAGCTGCAGGGGTTGACCCACCTCAATGGGCTTTTCCTGAGAGGGGCTGCCCTCAAACTGTTCCGTGAGTACCCACAGAAATCAAAACCCGAGTGTTGGGGCAGGAGGGTCCCCACACAGAGTGAAAAGTCAAGTGTACTTGTCACTGGTTTTCCCCAAACTCCACCTTCAGCCAGAATGACTCAGAACAGCATGTACATCTCAGCCCTGCTCTGTCCTAACTGTGACTTCACACACATCCATAACCCCCTGGGCCTCAGTGCTGTCACCCATAAAGTGGAGATGACCACAGGGCCATGTGAGGATTGAATAAAAGAACCCACATTAATGTTCATAACATCTCACTGAGTTCAAGGCGTAGCCCACAGAAATGTCCAATAAAAGTTACAGTGATGTTATCCTCCCTTAATCAGATGTTATCATAATGACTGGAAAGGTGATGAAGGTGACTTTTGTCTGAGCCCCAACAGATAGATTCAGCCTCCCCAAGTCTGGCATGCCCTAAGCAACAGTGTTTGTTTTTTTTTTTGTTTGTTTGTATGTTTTTTAAGAAAGGGTCTCACTCTGCCACCCTGGGTAGAGTGCCGTGGTGTAACCGCTCACAGCAACTTCAAACTCTTGGGCTCAGGGGATCTCTTTGCCTCAGCCTCCTGAGTAGCTGGGACTACAGGTGCCTGCCACACTGTATGCCTGCTTCATACCAGATCAAGATGAAGCAGTGTCAGCCCTCATGGGGCTCACAGCCTCCACCAACAGGTAGAAAATACCCAGGTATCCAAAACTAGGCAAATAATAACTCCAGGCCCCCTTCTGTCTCCCACAGATCTGCTCCAGCCACAGAAGATCAAGAAACAAGGTGAGTGTGACACAGTCCCGGTGCCTTCTTCATTTTATTTATTTTATTTTATTTTATTTGAGACAGAGTCTCACTGTGTCACCCTCAGTAGAGTGCCATGGCATCACAGTTCACAGCAACCTCAAACTCTTGGGCTTAAGCGATTCTCTTGCCTCTGCTTCCCAAGTAGCTGGGACTACCGGCACCCATCATAACACCTAGCTATTTTCTTGTTGTAGTTGTTTAGCTAGCTCGGGATGGGTTCAAACCTGCCAGGCTCGGTGCATGTGGCCAGCTCCGTAACCATTGTTCTATGCACGCCGAGCCTTGGTGCTTTTTTCAAAATGTCCTAAGTGGAGGGCCAGTCATGGTGGCTCAATCCTGTAATCCCCTCATGCCTGTAATCCCAGCACTTGGGAGGCTGAGGCAAGAGAATTGCTATAGCCCAAGAGTTTGAGGTTGCTGTGAGATATGATGCCATGGCATTCTACCAAGGGTGACAAAGTAAGACTCTGTCTTAAAAAAAAAAAATGTCCTAAGTGGAGCCTAGACCCAGGACAATTACCCCATGACTTATTTGGGGCAGGGGATGCTATAGCCAGGAGTCAAGGAGGTGGCAGTTACCACAACCAGTTGAGCAGCTCCTGCACATTTCCTGGGGGTGCCTTGATATAGGCCAGGATGCAAAAGAGGCCCAGAGATATGCAAGGGTCCCCTAAAACCCATAGCCTGCCCTGTGTCAGGGATTCCCAAGACCCTCAGGCGCAGTAATTTGCTAGAACTCAGCAAAACTATTGTGCTCACAGTTATGGCTTATTACAGTGAAAGGATAAAGTTGAAAATTAGCAAACAGAAGAGGTGTAGGTGGTAGGGTTCAGGAGACCAGGCAGAAACTTCCAGGTATCCTCTCCCAGTGGCTCTTCATTCTCCCAGCAAGAATATATGTCAATACACACAAAAGCACTGGCAACCAAGGAGGCTTACCTGAGCCTTGCAGGGTTTTTAGTGACAGTCAACTACATAGACATGGATGACTGTCCACATGGCTGAATTTACTTAAGCCATCAACTGCTCCAGAGGTCAAGCTGACACCATATGGTCCAAGTCACCATCCTAAATCACATCGTTAGTGTAGACTGACATGACCCAAGGTGTCCAAGTAAACAAAGACACTGAAACTCTTACCAAGCAGGACACACTGAGGCAGTGGTTCTCAACCTTCCTTATGCCGCAACCCTTTACTACAGTTCCTCATGTTGTGGTGACCCCCAACCATAAAATTATTTTCGTTGCTACTTCATAACTGTAATTTTGCTACTGTTATGAATTGTAATGTAAATATCTGATATGTAGGATGGTCTTAGCAACCCCTGTGAAAGGGTCATTCAACCCCCAAAGGGGTCATGACCCACAGGTTGAGAACTGCTGCACTAAGGGTTTAGCAGTTACTCCCAGGATCCAGGAAAAGGTCAAACTTTTCTTTGGAATGTGTAAAGTTTATCTTTTTTTTTTTTTTTGAGACAGAGCCTCAAGCTGTCACCCTGGGTAGAGTGCCATGGCTTCACTGCTCACAGCATCCTCCAACTCTTGGGCTCAAGTGAAGTGAGTCTCCTGTCTCAGCCTCCCAAGTAGCTGGGACCACAGGCACCCGCCACAACACCTGGCTATTTTTTGTTGCAGCCATTATTGTTGTTTGGCGGGCCCGGGCTGGATTTGAACCTGCCACCTTAGGTGTATGTGGCTGGTGTCTTAGCCGCTTGAGCCATAGGCGGTCACCTGTAAAGTTTATCTTTAACTACACACTCACACAAATCAGTAAGATGGCTGGACACATGCCTTGGTACCTGCCTGACACAGGAAACCCCAGGCTGAAAAATACACTTCAAAAATAGTCCTTTTTTAAACTTCAAAAATAGTACTGCCTCAGAGGCACTGAGTAGAAGGTAAGTTCTCAATGCATTTCTGAAAAGACCACCTCAACCCAAGCTCTCTGGAGATGAGTTCACATCCTCAAACACAGAACATACAAGGAAATCATCCACCATGAGTGAAAAATCAGCAGATACAACACATAGAAGAACACCCCACTCTGGGAGATCCTTAGGATGGTGATGATAAAATAAGCATGTTTAAAAAAATTAGTAACATAGAAGAAGGAATTGTAGGAAGTGATGGATGAATAGATGAGTGGATGGAAAGGTGGGTAGGTGAATTGATGCTTGGAAAGATGGATGGGAATATGGGTGGTTGAATGATGGATGGATGAGTAGATGGGTGGGTAGATGGATGAATGATGGGTGGATTGATGGATGGATGGACAGATGGATGAGTAGGTGGGTGAATGAATGGGTGGATGGATGATGGGTGGATTGATGAATAGGTGGATGAATGGACAGATGGGTTGAAGCCTCCTTCTAGTCTAATTGAGAGCACAAGTCTCAAGGGTCTGTTTTGCTGGGGCACCAGAAAGGAGGCCCTCTTCAGAGCCTCACTTGGAAAGTGGGTGGGCAAGCCCTAAAGACCAAGTACATTCTTGCTGTTTAGAGCTCCCCAAAACCAGGTGAGATCATTTTTTTTATTTGCACATAAGTGGAAGAACATTTTCCACTTTTAATAATAACAACATGGCCTATATTTCTTTCTAGCATGTCCTGAAGTGATACAAGTATAGAGAAGGACACAAAAGAAGATTCCAGATGTCAGGAAACCTTTGTAAGATGCCCTCGGCCCTGGATCTCATCCCTCTTCATCTCAAGTCCCAATCTTCTGAGGGTGCCAGTTCCCTCCACTCATCTCTGAAACTCAATGTTCTTTTTAGCTGCTTGAAAACATTTTTTTAAAAAACTATGCAGTATTCATGCATTCCAGACAAGGGCTGGGTCTGGGTTCTCCACCTCTCCACACTCACAAGCTCTTAGGCCTGGAAAGTAAGAACTGCAGGATGTGGACCACGTGGCCCCCAGCGGCCTCTGTTCCTGCTCTCAGCTCTGCAGCGCCCTCAGACACAACACATGCTGTCCCAGCTGGCCCCTGGCCAGCACCAGGCACAAATTCCAAGACCCTTCTCCTGCTTGTCACCTGTAAGCTATCCTAGGTTGGAGCCACAGACACACCCCTATCCCCGGCACTCTAGCTGGGTTTGCATTTGTTCGTGTGCCTTTCCTTCCAGAACACAGCACTGGGCCTAGAAGCTCAGCTCCTTCCCTCCCCGCTGCAGGGCCATGTCCAGGGCCACTTCCCAGCCTACAACCTTCTGTCCAAAATTCACACCCATGGTTTTTCACTGGACCTTCCCCCTTTGCCTCTAATAGCACCTACCTTCTCTGGGAACATCAGAGCCCCCAGCACAAGTGAGACCTGCTGCTAGTCATTCTTGTCTTACCATTGCAGAATGATACCCCACCAATTTAGAATATTCTCTAGCCCCTTTAACTCAGATGCCACACACCACAGGGCAATCCAAACCAGTACCTCCAACCAAGCGAATAAGCTGTGCCCACCTCACCACTCCCCTACCCAAAGAGGCTGGCTCCAAAGTGAAAGGGCCCAGAAGCAGGAAGATACAGGGTTTTAGACGTTCAAGTGTTTTGAACATCACCTGGGAAAATCGCAGTGGGGGACTGGTTGTAGCCACTTGGACTCCAAGCTGGGAGCAGCAGGTCCTCACTCAGAAGGAAGATTGACTCCTGGATGAAAGACAGACTTTTCTAATGTGGTCCAAACACCATCACCCAGTCAGGTGGCATCTAGAAGCAGTGAGCTCTTCATCTCTGGAGGCATTTAAGAAAAGGCTGACAATGTTTGCAGAAAGTGGTATGGGAGGTCCCCTCTAATCCTGGGTTGTCTCCATGTCTATGAAACTGAGCAAAACTGGAGCAGGCACTCTCTCCAGGCCTCTTTTCCTGGCTTTGCAGTTGTCTTCTTGGCAAGTGCTTTTGAGGTTCAGTTGACCAGTGTCACAATTTACTGAGTTTCTTGGCCTCAGTGGAAATGTTGAGAGCTTCCCCACCAGGAACGGCAAGGAGGTATGTTTTGGATTATCCCAATGACTGGAAGGGAGCTGGTGGCATTTAATCCTGAGGAGCAGGGATGAGGAACAATTTGCTGTTATGGAACAGGGACCTGGACATCCCACTACAAAAGCCAGCAGTACCCACCTACAGCAAGCCAGGGTTTCTGAGGGGTCTTGGGCCTGCAAGCCCCACTGTGGAGGTACTGGCTGTGCCAGGGACATCTCTAGTCCCATCATCATCCTAGTGAGACTGGGACATTTGAGGGTCTGGTGGGTTTTTTAAAATTTATGTTTCCCAAATGTCAAATAAAGAACAAAGGCAGGGATGGTGTCCTGGGGTCAGAGCAGTGGCTAGTGGATGGATAGGCCTCTCTTGCTGCTCTCCAGAAGACCTGGCTACCCTGGGGCCCTGCCCATGGCGCCTGCTTTTACAAAAGGTGCTCTGTGAATCTGTCTGGCTGCCCAGATCCACCTGAGGTCGACATATGATCCAGAAGGCCCCAAACTCCTACCCCAATAAATGGCATCTCTGCCTCAGCCAACACAAGATGACAGATGCTGATCCTTTTGTAGTTCATAAGGATGACGATTGGGTTTTCATTCATATGCGTGTTACGATGTCAGCACATTACCCATCTGATGTTAAGAAAAAAAAAATGACAGACGCCATCAGACCACTCTGAGGACAGAGCCTCTGGCAGATGCCAGCCAGGCCTGGCCACCACCATGGTTTGTCTCCCGTGACCAAAGGGATATTGTTCCAGCATGAATCTTTCTCCCCCAATAATGACAATAACTCCTGAGCTTTGATCTTCCTTGAAGACCAAGGCCTTCTCCAAGCCAAGTGAAAGTGCCAGAGGTGGGAACAGACTTATTCTACCCAACTGGACAATTAATTATTGTGGCAGCCTATAGTAGTGGCAGCGATGTGACAAATAAAGCCCTACCCCACCCTCAAGGCACCCGTTCGCTAAAGAGTCTGGCCCCACAAGAGAGCCCCATGGGGACCACTTGTGATGTCATGGCCCACCCACTGCCCCTGCAGATCACCAGCGCAGCAACAGACTATGGGCAAGGAGGACCTCAACTCAGTTGCAGCAAACAGACCCTCCAGAGCAGAAGGAGCCCCTCCCCCGAGAAAGGCTACAAGCCTTTGCCTCTGGGCTGGTGTCCACCTGTCACCAGTTTGGATAGCTCTGTTCAAATAGAGCCACCATCCCCAGGTGGGCCACTTCTGCACCATCCAAAGATCAGCTATGACAGATCTGTATCTGGGGGTAGGGGAAACAGTTCTGGACAAAATGCAATAGACCCTGAATGCTTGCCCTAAAGAAATGTTTGATTTCTCTCTGGTGACACATGGGATGTGTCTTTAAAATTTCCCCCAAAGTCATAGCTCGCACACCCAGCCCTCCTCCCATGGCGAGTTTTGTGGTTTTTCAAAACGAGAAACAATCATTATGATTACTGTTGTGATGTGAAGACATCATCTCCATGAGCTCTGGAGGATTTTGATGTGAAATAAACAAACTGTCACTGAGAAGGGAGGTCTGTGAAGAAGATCATTATTTTTAAATGTTAATGAATATTTTAAATTCTTCTCAGTTGTCATGTATAATGGGGTAAATATTATTAATAACTGCAATGAATTTAACCAGAAGATTCTTCTGTTCTTTTTGTTTGTTTGTTTTTTGAGATAGAGTCTCACTATGTTGCGCTTGGTAGAGTGTCATGGCGTCCCAGCTCATAGCAACCTCAAACTCTTGGGCTCAAGCAATTCTCTTGCCTCAGCCTCCCAAGGAGCTGGGACTACAGGCACCCGCCACAATGCTCGGCTATTTTTTGTTGCAGTTGTCATTGTTGTTTAGCTGGCCCGGGCCGGGTTCAAACCCACCACCCTCCGTGTATGTGGCTGGCAACATAACCACTGTGCTATGGGCGCCGAGCCTCCTCTGTTCTTTTTAAGAGTGACAGATCTTGAAACCAATACATTTCATTTGGGGGCTCTCACCCACTTCTGGGTATAGGTCTCAGCTCCATGGGTCAGCAGCTGTTTGAACTTAGGCAAGCCCATCATGGCCATGACAACCCCAAACAAGTGACTAAGGCAAAGATCTCAGTCACTGGAGGTTTAAAAGCCAGAGTTTGAAGATGTGCCCAGGGTAAAACACAAACCACAGAAGTATCTATGATCTTTGCTCTCTGTTTTTTGTTTGTTTGTTTGAGACAGTCTCACTATGTCATCCTCCATAGAGTACTGTGCACATCACAGCTCACAGCAACCTCATACTCTTGGGCTTAAGTGATTCTCTTGCCTCAGCCTCCCAAGCAGCCAAGACTACAGGCGCCTACCACAATGCCCGGCTATTTTTTTGTTATAGTTGTCATTGTTGTTTAGCAGGCCTAGGCTGGGCTCAAACCCGCTAGCCTCAGTGTATGTGGCTGTCGCCCTACTCCCTGAGCTACAGGCACTGAGCTGATCTTTGCTCTCTGAAGAGGGATTTGGGAACTTAGTATTTAACAGGAGAGAGTTTACAGAAAGAAAAAGGAGGGTGGGGTTATAAGCAGCAAGGCAAATGGTTACAATCTGTGAGACTTTAGTTCAGGGGTCCTCAAACTTTTTAAACAGGGGGCCAGTTCACTGTCCCTTAGACTGTTGGAGGACCAGCCTGCAGGCCCTGGGACGAGTTGGCTACTAAGCAGAATCGGCAGCAGCAGCAAAAACACCCGGCGGACCCGCATGTGGCCCACGAGCCATAGTTTGAGGACACCTGCTTTAATTAATGCCCAGGAAATCTACATTTCACATAAGATAAGGCAAATGTTAGAAGAGAGCAAGGGAGTGAAGGAGGAATCTATTTATTTATTTTTTAGAGACAGAGTCTCACTTTGTCCCCCTCAATAAAGTGATATGGCGTCATAGCTCCCAGCCACCTCAAACTCTTGGGTTTAAGCAATTCTCTTGCCTCAGCCTCCCAGGACTACAGATGCCTGCCTCAGTGCCCAGCTATATTTAGAGATGGGGTCTCACTCTTGCTCAGGTTGGTTTCAAACTCGTGAGCTCAGGTAATCCACCTTCCTCAGCTTCCCAAGTGCTAGGATTATAGGCATGAGCCACCATGCATGGTGGAAGAATCAATTTTTGGATGTCCCTGGGTAGGTGGAAGGAGGAATGACTGATCTTGTCTTCTGTTTTGCCTTTTTGTCTTCTTTTCTTGTCTTCTGAAAACTTGTAACCAACCTCATTAGTGTGGAATCCAATAGACTTTAGTTTTCTGAGCTAGACTTAGCCTAAAGACCTAAAGTTACAATTTGCATGTTATTATGTATGAAGAATTTCTTTATGAATGATCTGTTGGGGCATCCCTTGTGATGCCTCAGGCCTTTTACCTTTCTATGCATGGAGGACCCTGCTAATGCATAACGTTCGTAATGTTCATAACAGATATTCATCTGGAATGGGGTACTGCGTGTCTTAGCCTCCAGGTTTGATCTTCTCTTTTGCATGAGGAGTTGGGGGGTGGTCCTGAGATTTTCATTTTCATGATAGGCTGCATCCCTCAGCCTTTGATGGGTACAGTGATTAAAAGAGGTCCTTGGCCAAACTGTAGCAAGGGTCTTCTGAACCCGAGTAATCCCAGTCTTTGGGCATGCCCTCCAAGAGCCCATTTGCAGCAAGAATTCTGCCTGTTAGGTAGATAGTTAGGATTCCGGCTCTCCTGGAGAAACAGGACAAAGGCAGACCCCCCCTCCACCCCAGGCTCCCATCTCAGTGCTGCCCACCTTAATCCTACCCCAAGCAATTGCCTACACTTGGGCAGGAGGGAACACCCTACCAATCTACCAACCAGAACTTGGTTTTCCAACTGCAAAAGGATGCAGAGGCTTACAGGTTATAGGTGGGGTACCATTGGCTCTGAGGGAGTCTATGCAGCCGACTGGTGGGGGCTTAATATTTTATTTTAGTTCACAGCATCCTGAGCAAAGTCTACCTTACCATTTTGATAAGCATCAGAATAATTGTTTTCCCTTTGCCAATAGAAACAGGGAATCAACAATGTGGCCCCCACCCCAGGCTACTATGGGCTGAGTTGAAGGATTCCTGGCTATGCCATAGGCACACCAGGAATGGCCCCTCATGTCATGCTGAGATTTTCTGGCCAGGAGCCCTGGTCATCAGGGCAAAATTATCTTGTGATTCACCACCATAGATCTTAAGCCCACCTTGGCCTCAATACTCCTGGGAAAAGAAGTTCCCCAAAGCATCTTATTCCATCCAGGGCTTTAGCAGTCAGGCGGCTGCTGCTGCTTCTGGCAGGGGTGAGCGTTATTTCCTTGGCACCATCAGATTGAGTCTTAATGTCAGGGTCAGGCTGGGACACACACTGTGATATTTTCAGGGAGGGCAAATGTAGGGCTGGTGATCTGGGCTCTC
Source organism: Galago senegalensis (assembly GCA_963575145.1). Classification (NCBI taxonomy): domain Eukaryota; kingdom Metazoa; phylum Chordata; class Mammalia; order Primates; family Galagidae; genus Galago; species Galago senegalensis. Next base: position 15,528 of record CAUYTI010097178.1, read on the forward strand.
TGGTCAGGAAGGGGGGTGCAGGGGAGGAGAAGGAGGAGGGAGAGACAATCCTCAGTCTGGTCAGAGTGACTAATTTAGGCAAAAGATAGCCAGGAGCTATTTCCATTCAAGGTGGGAACAGGTGCCCTTCCCTGCCTGCTGCAAGCCTTGCCCTTCCCCCTACCTCCGCATGGGGGCCACCTCCCTCTGGCCACCTCCAGGTTGCCAGACCTATAAAGGCCCTGGGTTGGCTCCATGAAGGGAAGCCCAGCTAGGGCTGCCTGGAAGCCACCCACCCAGCGCTGTCCTCACCGCCTCTCCACTCATGGACATGAAGCTCATCGTGGGCATTGGAGGGTGAGCAAGGAAGAAGAAGAGGAGGAGATAGCAGATGAGGAGGAGGGGGAGGAAGGGACATGGGAGAAGCAGGAGAGGTGGGAGAGGCTGGAGAATGAAGGGAAGGCTGCAGGTATGCCCAAGGTCGCACACCTGAGGTCAAGGGCACACTACCCAAAGTCTAAGTAGTGCAGGGTGGATTCTCTGCCCTGGGGGTGTCTCAATGCCCTCAGCAGAGAAAGAGGCTGGATACTGAGCTCAATTTTTCATTCTTCAAATAGAAATCATTTTCCCCCACTGATTATCCTTAGCATCAAAAAGCAAAAATCCTAATTTCCATTTCCCACTGGAGGTAAAAAAAAAATCATTCCGGATAGAAAATTTACCTAAGCACAGGAAGACTCCAACCACTTGGGGCCCTCCTTGGAGAGCCCAGGAACAGATATGTGGGTGAGTGGGACAGATCCCCACAATGTCTTGGGCAGTATGTGTGTGTACATCCTTCGAAGCCTTTGAAGCCCTTTGTGAGTGACCTCAGGTGAGAGCCTCTTCCTCTCCCTCTCCTTGAAGATCCAAACTCTCTGCTTTACTAGCAATAATGAGGGAAACATTTAATTGGCTGGGCTGGTTCCCTGAGCTGCCACTCGTCCCCCACCCACCCACCCAGAAAGAACTGGAACTTGGTTTAATGCTCTGCTGCCCCACCTCTTGAAATTCCTAATATGTTTTCTGCAAGGGGCATTTTCATTTTAGAGCCAGTTCTGCAAATTCTGCAGCAAGCTGTGAGCACAAGAGAAGCCTTTTGGGTGGCACCTGTGTCTCAGTCAGTAGGACACTGGCCCCATATACCAAGGGTGGAAGGTTGGAACCCAGCCCCGGCCAGTTAAAACAGCAGTGACAACTGCAACAACAAAATGGCTGGGTGTTGTGGCGGGTGCCTGTAGTCCTAGTTACTGGGGAGGCTGAGGCAAGAGAATCACTTAAGAGTTGGAGGTTGCTGTGAGCTGTGATGCCACAGCACTCTACCCAGCGCAGCAAAAAGGAGACTCTGTCTCAAAAGAAAAAAAAAGAGAGAGAGAGAAGCCTTTTCCTGACAACCTATATCAATGTCATGCATCTTCTCACTTGCTTCTGAGTAACATATGGGGCCCTCTATTCCCCTTAGTCCTTTTTAACAGCTGCTGTGTTTGTTCCCTTGTCCCACACCCTGCTTTATGGCCTAAATTTCTACCATAGTGATAATTGAAGAAACGGGAATTGGATGCCACAAAGGCTCCAAGGGTGATCCTTGTGTTTTGTAAGCTCTGGGAGTCAAGATTTCTTGTTCTCTTTGCCATGGGGTAACCAGCCCTTCTCAGGCAAACCAGCCCCTCTATGTTGCCGGTAACTTTTTTTCCCCCTTTGCTTTTTTGTCTTTTCCTGGTTATGAACAAGGTTGTACATCAAAGGAGGTTGTACATCATGGGTTTGCATGAGGATGACATCGGCCCACATGTACTAAGGAGTACTTAGAATGTCCTTGGCACGTGCTAAATCTGTGTGTGTGTTAGCTTTGTTTTAATGCTTTCTGCCTCTTTTCTCTGCTCAGAAAGTCTTCTCTTACCCTCAGTGAATAAAAATGTTCTTTTATTTGCACTACAGTTTACAGTTTTCTATTTAATTCTAATCCTGAAGAGATCATTTGCAGGGAGGTCCTCAGACCCGGACAAGCCCTGATGGGCCTGAGGCTTCCCAGCCAACCTGCCTTGATTTCTCCCAGGGGAGGGGTCTGAGCAGCCTCACACATGCTCTCTCACCAGTGTGACCAATGGTGGCAAGACAACGCTGACCAACAGCCTGCTCAAAGTGCTGCCCAACTGCTGTGTGATCCACCAGGATGACTTTTTCAAGGTGGCTGCCCTTCCCTGGGGGTGGATAAGGAAGGGGGCACAGTCAAGTGGGCAAGCACCAGCCTCCACTCGCTGCCCAACCCCTCTTGGATGGCTCTGAGAAAGCAAAGGACACATGCCCAGCCCACTGTACTAGACAGTGGGGAACCCCATTAGACTGATAGGGAAACATCAGTCCCCACAGGGGGGGCCACAGCATTGTGGCCTTCTGAGTAAATGCTCTTTCTTCCTGTGCATCTCAGTTTTCCCATCTGTAAAATGGGCTCTGAGCCTGCCCTGTCTGCATTGTTATGAGTGAGGGCTAAAGAAATGACAGAGAGAATCCAAGTGCCACCCTGGGCCCCCATTCCTCCTCGGACCTTGGAAGCTGTAAGCAGCAGCCCCACTGAGGGGTTCCACCCCAGCCGGGCACTTTATCACCCCAAGGTAGGGGTGAGGTAGGGCAGGTAGGAACAAGCACTGAGCCAAATTCGGGCTCCTCTGTTTCAGCCGCAAGACCAAATAGCAGTTGGGGAAGACGGCTTTAAGCAGTGGGATGGTAAGTTCAACAGCAGCCCGGTCTTGCCTGCACCTGGCCCCCCACTGTCCCTGGGTCCCAGCCCTCCTTCAACACCTGCCCTGCCCACCCCTAGTGCTAGAGTCGCTGGACATGGAGGCTATGCTGAGCACTGTGCAGGCCTGGCTGAGCAACCCTCAGAAGTTCGCTCGTGCCCATGGGGTCAGCATCTGGCCTGAGGACATCCACATCCTCCTGTTGGATGGCTTCCTACTCTACAGCTACAAGTGAGTGTGTCTGTGAGTCCTGGCCCTAAGGATGCAGACCCTCCTGTGTGGGTCTCCAACAACATTTCTGTGTTGACTAATGGGACACCAAGGTCCAGGGGCAAGAGGAGGGCAAGAGTCAGGGACAGAGCTGGAATCAACTCAAGTCTAGGCCAAACAGTGGCACTTCCTGGAGAAACTGAGTCCTCCTCCTAGAACTTCAGCCTTCTCAGGCAGACCAGGAGCCTGAACTGGACCCTCTAGCCTTGCTGTGTGACTGGGCAAAACCTTGTACTGCTCTGTGCTAGTCCAAACAAGGGGAAAGGTGTGATTCCATTTGAGGGGGGAGGGCGAGGTTGCTGAAGGGATGTTGGCCCATGCTGGCTCCCTCCCTGGCCCCTAAACTCACTGCCTCAGATACACCCTACTCAGAGGCCAAGGCCATGAGTATATTTTGACCAAGGTTGAAGAGAAGCTCACGGAGGCTGACCATATCTTCTTACCCTGCCCAGGCCCCTGGTGGACTTGTACAGCCGCCGGTACTTTCTGACCATCCCCTATGAAGAATGCAAGTGGAGGAGAAGGTGGGGTTGGAGGCTGCAGGGCTGGGGTGGGGGTTCCCACAGGTCCTGTCCCCCATGGGACCATCAATGAACAGAAAATATCACCGGACATGGCAGTCAGGGGGCACTTAGCCAGTCAGGGCTGTGTACCAGGAACCCTAAGCCCAAGGCCTGGAGAGTGTGGCTCCTGAGGCCTCTGACTTTGGGTTCCCTTTATCAGTGCCTACTGTGGCCTAGCTCCAGGGCCTGTTCTTGGCATGACCTTGGGTGCCTTGGCTATTCCTCATTCTTGCTATCTCCCTGGATAGTACACGAAGCTACAAGGTCCTTGATTCTCCCAACTTGTTTGACGGCCACGTGTGGCCCATGTACCAGAAGTATAGACGAGAGATGGAAATGGATGATGTGGAAGTGGGTAAGGTCCTGAGCAAGACCAGGCCTTTCTCTGGCTGAGGAGACCCTAAGCCCAGCCCCTCCCTATCCTAAATGCCTTTTAGCCCTCCCTACTTTGGGGGAAAACTGAAAGTCCATCCTCAAGTGTCACCACCAGTCCCTCTTGCTGTTGCCCCCAGAAACTGTTTGATTCCAGCAGGCTGACCCTGCTGGTTGGCTTCCCTAGAGCTAGCAGTCCACCTGTGCCCCAGGCTCTGGCCACCTTCCTCCTGGCAGCATTATCTAGTGACCCGGCAGCCCTGACGGAAGCTTTTCTGATTCCAGTCTACCTGGATGGCATGAAGTCCCGAGAGGAGCTCTTTCAGCAGGTCCTGGAAGACATTCAGAACTCACTCCTGAATGACTCCTAGGCCTCTGCCCCCACACTGGTTCACCTCTTCAGACTGCAGGGACCCAGACACAGTTGTGGCCACAGACTAGCCAGGCCTATGGTGTCCCAGCCAGATGCTTCATGACGGTTTCCCTCTGGGGGAGTCTGTGCAGACATGGGAGAGTGAAGGCCCCACCCCCAGTTCTGTGTCTCAGGGTTCCAGGTCTCCACCCCAAGATGTCTTTGCGATCTCCACATGGTTTGAGTTATTAAACTGGGTCCTGTTTTTTAATCACCGGTGTCCAGTGTGTTCTGTTTGAGGTCCTGTCCCCTCTCCTTGGCTCATCAGTGGCCACTTACTGTGCCCAATGGGCTGCTGTGTATGTGTGTGTGGGGGGTGTCTATGAAACCTTAGTTTCACCAAAGGAGAAATTTCCTGGGAACATTCACGAAGTTCCTGAGGTTGCCCTGGCTCTTCCCTGAGCTTGTCCCTCCCCTACCCTCAGCCCGTCTTTGTCCTCTGTGACCGACTCAGAATGATCATGAAGCCCACACTGGTTTGAATCCAGCCCAGGCCCAATAAACAACAATGACGGCTGCAACCAAAAAATAGTCAGGTGTTGTGGCGGGCACCTGTAGTCCCAGCTACTTGGGAGGTGGAGGCAGGAGAATTGCTTGAGCCCAGGAGTTGGAGGTTGCTGTGAGCTGTGACACCACTGCACTGTACCCAGGGTTGAGGCTCTGTCTCAAAAAAAAAAAAAGACATTCTTGTGTGATTCCCTATAGAGAAAACATCCAGAACAGACAAATTATAGACGGAAAGTGGGTTTGTGGTGGGTGCCTGTGGCCCCAGCTACTTGGGAGGCTGTGGCCAGGGTCAGGGAAGGGGAGAGAAGAATGACTACCAATGGGAACGGGCTTTATTTTTGAGCGACAAAAACCTTATGGAACTAGAGAGAGGCAGTGGTTGCACAACATTATGAATGTACTAAATGACACTGAATTGTTCACTTTAAAATGGTTAATTTTAAGTCCAGGTACAGTGGCCCATACCTATGATCCCAGCACCCTGGGAGGCCAAGGCAGTTGGATTGCCTGAGCTCAGGAATTTGAGACCAGCCTGAGCAAAAGGGAGACCCTGTCTCTAAAAAATAGTTGGGCATTATGGCAAGCACCTGTAATCCCAGCTACTTGGGAGACTGAGGCAAAAGGATTGCTTGAGCCCAAGAGTTTGAGATTGCTGTGAGCTGTGATGTCACAGCATCTACCCAGGGTCACAAAGTGAGACTCTGTCTCAAAAAAATTAAAAATTTAGGCTCGGCACCCATAGCACAGTGGTTGTGGCGCCAGCCACATGCACCGAGGCTGGTGGGTTCAAGCCTGGGCCCAGACCAGCTAAACAACAATGACAACTGCAACAAAAAAATTAGCCAGGCATTGTGGTGGGTGCCTATAGTCCCAGCTCCCCTAGGAGGCTGAGGCAAGAGGATCACTTAAGCCCAAGAGTTTGTGGTTGCTGTGAGCTGTGACATCACAGGACTCTACTGAGGGCAACATAATGACACTGACTCAAAAAAAAAATTTAAAAAAATAAATAAAATGGTCAATTTATGTTATGTGAATTCACCTCAATAAAAAGAAAAGGAGGCTTGGTGCCTGTGGCTCAAGTGGCTAAGGTGCCACCCACATACACCCAAGGTGGCGAGTTCGAATCCAGCCCTGGCCTGCCAAACAACTATTTTTTGGCTGCAACCAAATAATAGCCAGGCACTGTAGCGGGCTCCTGTAGTCCCAGCTACTTGGAAGGCAGAGGCAGGAGACGTGCTTGAGCCTAGGAGTCGGAGGTTACTGTGAGCTGTGATGCCACAGTACTCTAACCAGGGGCTCAGCTTGAGGCTCTGTTTCCAAAAAAAGAATTAAAAAAATAAATAAATAAAAAGAAAAGGAAAGCAGGAAGGGAGAAGGGAAGGGAGGGAGGGCATGATCTCAGGAAGGTGAGTCGGCCACAGGCCAGCTTTACTGTACATGCAGGTCCATGGGTACATGAGAGTCCCAGTGTGCGTTGCTTCCTTGCTATATTTGGAGTGAGCGGAAGAGAAGGTGGTGGAGCAAGGCCTTTGGGCATCCAGGGCCTGCCCCTAGCTTGCCCCATGGCCCAGGCACCTCATCTCACGTCCCCAGGCTTCCCACTTGGGGGACATATAATGGGCTTTCTGTATGCCCCTGCTCTCCTTCACAGAACTGGCCAGGCACTGGGGCAGTCCTGTGAGTTCTGCCACCGTAGGTGCCACTTCTTTCTTCTGCTTGGCCCCAGCACAGGGGGCCCACACTCCCAGGAAACTGCTCACTTCCTATGCTCCAGCCCAGAGCTGTCCCCGCTGCCCCAGTCCATGCCCTTCCTGTGACAGGAATCACCCTTCATTTCTTCCCTCCTCTGGCCTCAGGACCCAGCACAGAGCAAGGCACAAATGAGAGCAGGGGAAGCAGAGGGGCTGATAGATGAATGGAGGGATGGACAGATGGACTGACAGATGAGTGGATGGGATGGACAGACGAATGGAAGGGTGGGTTGACTGATGAGTTGATGTATGGATGGAAGGAGAGGTGGATGTATGTATGGATGGATAGTGAGTGGATGGCTTGGTGGGTGGATGGATGGGTAGACAGGTGGGTGAGCAGATGGATGGATAGGTGGATGGATAGGTGGGTGAATGGATAGTTGATGGATGGATCAGTGGATGGATGGAGGGATAGATGGACAGATGGAGCCGAGATTTGCTTTCTCCCCACCAGTAGCTGCTGTCCCATCCCAAACCCAGCTATTTCCAGGCTTTGCTGCCAGGCTGGGGGGTGCAGGTGAGTGAAGGGCTCCCCCTTGGCACCTGGCTCAGCAGAGGCCTTGTGGAATCCCTCTCCCCATCCCAAAGACCCCACTCAGGTCATCTGTTAGGTGACTAATTTGTCCTCAATTGCCTGAGACTTTCTCAGTTTTAGCTGTAAAAGCCCTGCATCCTGGGAAATCCCTTCAGTCCTCAGTGAACTAACGTGGTCGGTGGGTGGGTCTCCTGAGCCACTTGCCTGAGGGAGCATCAGGGGACCTTGTTGAGAGGCAAAAGGGCTCACAGCCAGGGAGTCAGAAGGGCCCCAGCTGCATGTGCTCATGGCTTGGAACCCCCAAGAATCTTTGCATATTTAAGGAGAATTTGAATCTGTCAAGTATTTCCCTGCTCAAAACAAACAAACAAAAACAAAGACATTATATGAGCTGAATTGTGTTCCCCCCAAATTCATGTTATCTCTCCAACACCCCCAGAGCAGCTGAGTATATGAGGAGCCAAATAAAAAGGTAATTAAGGTACAATGAGGTCATTAGGGTGGGGTCTAATTCAGTATAACTGGTGTCCTTATAAGAAAAGGCGACAAGGACACAGACGGACACAGAGGGATGACCACGTGAGGACACAGGGAGAAGATGGCCATCTACATGCCAGAGAAAGAGGACTCAGAAGACACCAGCCCTGCCAGCACGTTGGCCTTGAACTTCCAGCTTCCAGAATGCAGGAGAATAATTTTCTGTTGTTTAAGCCAGTCAGTCTGTGGTATCTTGTTACAGCAGCTCAAGAAGACTAATACAGAAATCATAATGAAAGTGAAAAGACAACCCTTAGAATGGGAGAAAAGATTTCCAAATTACGCATCAGATAAGAAACTTCCATCTAGAATATATAAAGAATTATTACAACTCAACAATACAAAGACAAACAACCCAATTAAAAACTGGGCAAAGGATATGCACAGACATTTCTCCAAAGAAGATACACAATAGCCAAGCAGCACAAGGAGAGAAGCTTGACATCATTAACAGGGAGATGCAGATCAAAACCACAATAGATACCCCCACACCCACAAGCATGGCTGCAGTCAAAAACACAGATAGTAACAAGCTTAGTTAAGAATGTGGAGGAACAATGGGAGGTCGAGCGGATGGATCAGCTGAGCTCAGGAGTTCCAGACCAACCTGAGCAGGAGCAAGACCCCATCTCTAAAAATACCCAAGTGTCGGCTCGGCGCCTATAGCTCAACCGGCTAAGGCGCCAGCCACGTACACCTAAGGTGGCAGGTTCGAATCCCCAGCCTGGACCCGCCAAACAACAATGACGGCTGCAACTAAAAAATAGCCGGGCGTTGTGGCGGGTGCCTATGGTCCCAGCTACTTGGGAGGCTGAGGCA
>CAUYTI010097180.1:0-69796 GCA_963575145.1 Galago senegalensis
GGGCCCACCAAACAACAATGATGGCTGCAACCAAAAAATGGCCAGGCATTGTGGTGGGCGCCTGTAGTCCCAGCTACTTGGGAGGCTGAGGCAGGAGACTCGCTTGAGCCCAGGAGTTGGAGTTTGCTGTGAGCTGTGATACCATGGCACTCTACCCAGGGGGACAGCTTGAGGTTCTGTCTCCAAAAAAAAAAAAAAAAAAAGTCAAAGGGGATTCATGTTTATAACTCTTGAAAAGTGCCAACATACAGAAAGCTTATGTGCTTTGATAGGATTTAATAGCTTCTGTGGGGTGTTATTCTTCTCAAAAAATTCTACTTGGTTTTTCCTCCTTTTCTGGGTTTTTGGGAGAGGGGTGATCTGTTTTATTTTAATGTCTCCACCACATTGATTATTTCCCTAAAGTTGGATAACTCTTGATCCTTTGGCTTTATTGGTAAACAGGCTGTGGGATGAATAATTCAAAACGGTAGGTATTTCCCACTGTTTTTACACACCCCCCTTATTGGAGGTGCGGGTTTTTGGTTTTCATGGATTTATGTTCTTAGTTATGCTTTGCGCATCTTACTGTGAAGATCAACATGCATTGGCACAGCACCTGCCACCAAAATGTGACCAGGGTGCAGGTGGGCGGTATGAACTGTGCCTAGAAAGCAAGAGGAAGTTGAGACAGCTTTTAAAATTTAACCGCAGATAATCCACAAGCAGATATTGGGGCTATATGGTGTCCGGGCTGGGATGATGGGCTGTGTCGGGTCAGCAGATGTGGTTCAAGTCTCCTTCTCTTCTCTGTCTTCTGCAGACTCATTGGCAAGCTCAGCCTCCTCCCACCTCGGCATGAGCGAAAATGCACCTGTTTCCTTGGAGAGCGGCAGCAGTTCCACCCCCACTAACTGCAGCACCTCCTCGGCCATCCCCCTGCCCGGCTCGGCCTCCAAGCCCTGGCGCAGCAAGTCCCTCAGCGTGAAGCACAGTGCCACAGCATCCATGCTGTCCGTCAAGCCGCCTGGGCCCGAGGCCCCCAGGCCTCCTCCTGAAGCCATGAAGCCAGCCCACAACAATCAGAAGTCCATGTTGGAGAAACTAAAACTTTTCAATAGTAAAGGAGGCTCCAAGGCAGGTGAGGGCCCAGGGTCCCGGGACACGAGCTGCGAGCGGCTGGAGATCCTGCCCAGCTTTGAGGAGAGCGAGGAGCTAGAGGCTGCTGGCCGCACACTGTCCGCAGTGGGACCTGCTTCCAGTAGCCCCAAGATTGCGCTCAAGGGCATTGCACAGAGGACTTTCAGCCGGGCGCTGACCAACAAGAAGAATTCACCAAAAGGCAATGAGAAAGAGAAGGAGAAACAACAGCGGGAGAAGGAAAAGGAGAAAGGCAAGGACCTCGCCAAGAGAGCCTCCGTGACTGAGCGGCTGGACCTCAAGGAGGAGCCGAAAGAAGACCCCAGTGCAGCCACCGTGACCGAGATGCCAAAAAAGTCCTCCAAGATCGCCAGCTTCATCCCCAAAGGCGGGAAGCTCAACAGTGCCAAGAAGGAGCCCACGGCCCCTTCCCACAGTGGGATACCAAAACCAGGAATGAAGAGCATGCCCGGGAAAGCCCCAAGTGCCCCAGCACCTTCCAAGGAAGGGGAGCGGAGGGGGAGTGCGAGGCCGAGCTCGGGGCTCCCCCAGCAGAAGCCCCAGCTGGATGGCAGACACTCTAGCTCTTCCTCCAGCCTGGCATCCTCAGAAGGAAAAGGCCCAGGAGGAACCACCCTGAACCACAGCATCAGCAGCCAGACGGTCAGCGGGTCCGTGGGGACTACCCAGACCACAGGAAGCAACACCGTCAGTGTTCAGCTACCTCAGCCCCAACAGCAATACAACCATCCCAACACTGCCACGGTCGCACCTTTCCTGTACAGGTAGGAGCAGCCACCTGCCCTTGCTCCCCCAGGTCAGTGGGCACCAGCACCTTTTGGGTGGATTCTGTGAGGGTGGGCTCTAGGTTCCCCTCTAGGAACACGTAAGGAAGAGCCCAGGTACCACATGACAAGATCCAAATAGACATGCGTGGTGTGCTCCAGGGAGCAGTTTATACAGCAGGGGCTTGGAGGGGGGCGGGGAAGCTAGAGAGGGGAAGCAAAGAATGAATTGCTGCCAGGAGCCCACCGAGCACATGGGACCCAGGGCTCTCATACCGGCAGCAGCTTGAAATGTGCAGGCTAGCACGTGCAGGGCAGGTGGCCCTGTGTCAGCAGCAGGCCTCAGAAGCAGCCCTAACTCATCCTTAGTGAACTTTAAAAATAAAGTACACAAAACCCACCTTGCTGAATGACTGGGACTTCTCATAGCAGTGATTGCCTGGAATGCCCAGATCCTCTAGCCACTGCTGGGGCTTTCTGACAGGTGGGAAGGGTAATGGCGAGGGAGGGGCTGGTTCTAGAAGGACGAGAGACCCCACGGTGAATCCAGGCAATACGCCTGTATGTTTGTGGGTGACCCTGTCCTTCTGACTTGTGTCTGTCCCCTGACCCTGCCGTGTGTTTGACGGTACATCTGTAGGACTATGGGAGACTGTGGAGCCAGTGGCTGCTTTCTCTGCAGGGTTTTGGCCAGTGACATTGTGTATTGCTCACATTGGTCCCAGATGCTGCATGATATGTGTGGACGTGTCTACAGAGGGAGACGGAAGCTCCCCAGCACAGTGAATTGAGGGGTTCCCAGAGCTTTTGCTCACAGTACTCAGCTGGACCCCGTGCTAGAGATGTGCAGGGCGTTGGGGCACACTGCACCTGTGCATAGCAAAAGGGGACTAATGATTGAATGTTGCAATAGATGCTTATTTTATTACCCCTTACCCCTAAGTACATACACAGACACAGCTGTACACTGCCATACCCATAGGTGTGGAAACCCTGACAGTCACATGTAAGTATGGCCACGAGTATACATCCTTCTATAAAATGCAAATGCATGCATGCAGACGCGTGTGGACATAGACTAAGCTTGCCGTGTTTGTATGGCTCCTCAGTAAGTAAGATAGCTCCCCTCTCTTGCTCGAGTTGCCTTCTAGTGGGCTCTGTTACAATTCCTGTCAGTATCTAGTGGAGCTTGAGTGATTTCGGAGCAAAGCCAGCCACTGTTGGCCAGTGAGAGAATGTCAGGCTTTGCCGAGTTTCCTCCCCCCTCCCCCCTGCTCCCTTGTCTTCTGCTGGCCTTCCCCTTCAGTGAGGGTCACACCAATCTTTTTAATTGGGAGACAGTCTGGTTTTATTGAATCAAGTCATCAGTTCAGCTAACAGTCCTGCGGAGAGCGCCAAGCCTTAGATAATGACTCAGCTCGTCTGCATGCCCAGCCTTTAATGCAATTGTTCTCTGAAGCATAGAAGCAGCTGAATAGCTCCCTGTGAAGTTTTCATAATTCGAAGAGCATTAATAGTCGTGAAATAATACATATTCAAGCTGCTATTCACAGATTCTTGATTTGCATTTTCAAAATTAAAATATATGGCAGTCTCTGATCACCATCAGTCCCATTCCTTCTGGTTTTTTTGGCTGTAATCATTTGAAAGATTGTAAAACATTTAACCTCCTTTCAAGCTTCTCTATGAGAAGAACAACTCTTAAAGGTAAAGACCAAATGTCTGGCAGAGAGGAGAAAGGGAGAAACCTCTAGGATGTGTATGTGATTATCCCCACTGTAACGTTAATGCTCTTCCTGTAATGGTCTCTTGCCCCTCTGAGGTGTCTTCCTCTTTAGGCAAGTCTGGGAGGGGAGGCAGGGATAGGAGCCGGGACACTGGGGTCCTGACCTTTATCAGCGCACAACACCCTCTGTGGTCTTTGGCACCAGCTGCAAAAACAGTTGTTGAGTGTGCACTGAGTGTGTTCAGAGACTCTCTTTTCGTGTCTTCGTTCACTTAATTCTTCCCACCGCTCTATGAGCTTGCTGCTTTTCTAGTCAAAACGTGAGCTAATTGAGACTTAGAATAATTAAGTAATTTGCTCCAAGTCACAGAGCCAATAACTAAAAGAGCTGATGTTGTTTAAAGCCAAGTGTGTAAGTCCTGGGACCAGGCTCCTGATCACTGTCCTGGCCTGAAGCTCTAAATCACATCCTCGCTGAGCTGCATCTGTACAGTGAGGAGATTGGACTAGATTTGAGGTTTTTAAAAAATGGTTAACTCTTCCCCTGCTGTCCTAAAATTCTCTCATGTTTATGGTTCCTTATGTATAACTTATTTTGCTCCCTGCTCCCCTAGGACTGCTCCATGTTAAAGATGTTACCAGTGGGTAAAGAGAAGATCTTTTTTTTTTTTTTGAGACAGAGTCTCACTGTGTTGCCCCCCCCCACCATAGAGTGCTGTCACATCACAGCTCACAGCAACCACAAACACTTGGGCTCAAGTGATTCTCTTACGTCAGCCTCCCAAGTAGCAGGGACTACAGGTGCCTGCCATAACACCCAGCTATTTTGTTGTTGTAGTTGTAGTTGTCATTGTCATTTAGCAGGCCCAGGCCAGGTTCGAACCCACTAGCCCTGGTGTATGTGGCTGCTGCCCTAACCACTGAGCTACAGGTGCTGAGCCAGACAGGTACTATTTTTTTAAATCACTCAGAATGGATTACATTTATCAATTCAGAAATAACAGCAGACACCTATTACTACATAATTTACTGAATGTTTTTGTGTCATGTCATGTTTGATTTTAGTAGAACCAGAAATTTCTATTGCTATCCCTTTTGTACAGGTGAGAATGCTGACGTTCAAAGTGGTGAAGTGACTTAACTCAAATCTGCCTGGCTGCCAAGTTAGTTAGGGATCTCCCACCTGGAACCAGCTAACTGTTCTGACTTCCAAGTCTAATATTCCTTCCAGCATCCAGCTTCTTTAGAGACTTAAGACTTTCTCATTTATTCAATCAGTAAATCAGCATCTGCAATTGAACTAACCCTTGCCTTCAGAGAGCTCTTGATCTAGTTTAGGGAAAGATTTATTAATTAGATCACACTGTGATAAGTAGGCAACAAGAAACACTGGTCAGGAGTTGAGATCAGCTGGCCACGAGTCAGGGAAGGCTCCCAGGGCAAGATGACAGGGGAGCTGCATCATGAAGGCAGATTAGGAGCAAAATGAGGAGGACTGAGAAGGGCCATTAGGCAGAGGACACAGTAAGTGCAAAGACAGCACTACGAAGGGTATGGTATGACTGGGAATGGAGAAAAGCCACATAAAGTGAAGCATAATGTGGAACTATGTATAAAGGGTGGGAATGGCAGGAAATGGGCCTGGCGAAAAAGGAGGGAAGAATCCCATGATATGGGTATCATCCACCCAGGAAGTCTTCCTCCTGTGAGTGACAGAAACGTTTGGGGAGAGTGACATTACCATATCAGTATTTCAGAGGTCAGTGGAGGATCCTGTGAGGAGTAAATCAGACTTCGGAAAAGTCTAGAATGGAAATTATGGATTCAGATGCCTACTTGGCCCACAAAGGTGATATAAATGGGTGGTTTAGAGTGAGCCAGGCTCTTGACAGAAGACCCTCCACGCCTCTTCCGAAGGCACAGCCACCACTTGTCGCCAGCAGGTGGCGCTATGTAAGAACAAGTGTTTAGTCTTTCCCGACTTTTTTGTTTTAGCTGGGAGAAGGCGGACATCGAGGTATTTCTTGTGAAATCTCCTAATTTTTATATGTTGAACTAATTTTGCAAATTTAAAATATTATGCAGACCAATAGGAATAAATCAGGCTGGTTCTCACACCTGGTCGCTGCTTGCAACTCCCTAGGCTAGCAGCAGGATACCTGTTTCAAAGCACTTATAAAGCCTAGGCAGTTACAGACACATGAAAAAGTGCTCATCATCCTTAATCATCAGAGCAGTGCAAATCAAAACCACTTTGAGATATCATCTAACTCCAGTAAATTTAGCCCACATCACAGAATCCCAAAACTACCGATGTTGGCGTGGATGCAGAGAAGGGAACCTTTGTACACTGCTGGTGAGAATGCAAGCTAATACAACCTTTTTGGAAAGAAGTTTGGAGAACACTCAAGGAACTAAAAGTAGATCTACGGTTAGATCCTGCAATTCCTCTACTAGGTATATACCCAGATGATCAAAAATCATTTTACAACAAAGACACTAGCACCAGAATGTTTATTGCAGCCCAGTTCATAATAGCCAAGACATGGAAACAGCCCAAGTGCCCATCGACCCACCAATGGATTAACAAACTGTCGTAAATGTACACCATGAAATACTGCGTAGCCATAAAAAGATGGAGACTTCACATCTTTTATGTTTACCTGGATGGAGCTAGAACATATCCTTCTTAAAGTATCTCAAGAATGGGAAAAAAGTATCCAGTGCACTCACTGCTATGAAATCAATATATAACCACCTACATATTCATATGAATGGCAAACATAACTATAGTCCACAAAGTAGAAGGGAAGAGGAGAGAGAGAGGGGAGGGGTGGGGGAATATGGGAGAAGGGAGAGTATTTGGGGGGACCTTACCTAATATGCATGATGCAACGGTACATTTCAAAACTATTAAGAAATGAGTATAATTGTGATGGATATGTTACTTAGTTCAATGTAAGCATTTTGCATTGTATATCAAAGCAGTACCCTAGACCCCATAAATGCATCAATGTACAAAGTTATGAGTTAATAAAAAATAATAATTTTTTAAAAGCTGAGGCAGAGATGATGAAGGCTTAGACCATGGTTGGGGTGAAGAGGAATACTGAAATTATAAGAATCCTTTAAAAATAAAGATCACAGGATTGAAGAGTGACAGCCTGAGCTGGAGAGCAAAAGCGGGAAGGCTGGGTGGGTGACTTTAGCTTTATCAGCACGTCCTCCATGGTCCGTTCACGTCGTTGGCAAACACCTTCATAGGAAGCAAAATCTGGTTGAATTAGCTCGGAATGCTAGTGAGTTGATAATGTTACACTCAGGGTTATGCATCTGAGTGTAATTAAACATTTGCATGCCACACATGAATGAATAGAGGTAATTGTGGTAAGAAAATATTGCATTAAGCCATTGCCTCAATTTGCTTGACAAATAAGGGCATGGGGAAGGTTTGGGGAAGTACAGATTTCAGTCGAGTGTTGAAATAATGATCAATGAGACCTTTCATGTCAGAAGATCTGAGCTCTGAATCAGAAACCTGGAGGGCAAACACACCTGCTTGGCACCCACTCCCGACTGGTTTTACCTTTTCAGAGAGAGCTGTCATGAGGCTTTGGGGCGGGAGTGGGGGGTGCTGTCAGTGGAGTCAGCCTTATGCTTGACTTGCTGGCATTACTGGTTACTTAGAAGTTGCTTTTTTGGCATAGGTTAAATGATCCAAAGCACCCAGTACCCTCTGGCATCTGTCTGGCTAGCCCTGTCTCCCTGAAGGGGAATCCGAGACATGTTCTCCAGTGAAGGACCGCAGACCCTCCATTTGGGCAATGACTATTTTATCTTTTACAAATCAGTGGCTTTCCCCGCTAAGACGTTGTTCCACGTGTGGCTAATGAATTATTTAGCATCATTCTGCTAGTCTGCTGTTTTTTAAAGCTTTTTGCTGGAGGAGGTGATGGTAAGGGCTGTGGTCAGACCAGTGGTCCAGATGTGATAGTTCGTTACCTCTAGTGACAAGTGCGTCTCTCTTTGGTTTGTGTGTAAAGGTCCCAGACAGACACGGAAGGGAATGTTACTGCCGAGTCCAGCTCCGCGGGTGTGAGTATGGAGCCCAGCCACTACACCAAGAGTGGACAGCCTGCTCTGGAAGAGCTCACTGGTGAGTATGGGGCCCCAGAAATTCTGTGTCTATGGGTGGCGAGGCCTCCTGTGCAACCACCTGGTGAAGCGGCATGAGCCCAGCTTGATTGAAAGTTGCTTTACAGTTCATTGATGGGTGAACTAAACAAACTTACTTGCTGGCTTCCTTCATTGTTGTCCTTTTTCTTTTCTTTTCTCTCTCACTTACCATCTCTCTCCTCCTCCTCAGAATTACAAATAAGTCTCTTACCTGCTGGCAAATCCTATTTTAAAGATATGTTCAATTTTGTTTATTGAGGGGCTCTGGCTTCCTTAGATACTTAACTTTAAATCTCTTTATTTGCTTTTCAGATAAAATTGCTTTTCAATAAGATTTGGAGCTCTAAAATATTGGATTTCTTTTTCATTGCTATATGTAAGCACTGTTTTAAAATATGTTCTCAGCATCCTCCATTTATTGGAAAGAAGATGGTAGCATGCTTCTTTTGGCAAAAACAACCCAAAAAAATCTAAATTTGATTTAAGTATTACCTGGATGACAATGATTACAGGGACATTATACGTTATAGAAGCATAAAACCCACAGTTAATTCCACAAACATTTACTTACTGATGTTATGTTGTTGTATTTCTTAAAGAAGATAAGTGACACCTGAATTAGAATTTCAACTGTGGTGTGTTCCAGGCTGTCGTTTTCTGTCTGTCTTCTCATTCCCTAGTTTTGTGTCCATGTTCCAGCGACTTCTGGTCAGGGAAGCAAGCGGCAAACCACATATTTAGCCGTGGTGGGGTTGCTCCTCTCACATCTTACCACTTCTCGAATTGGGTTAAAAATTGAATCCATGTTTTAAAATCCATTCATTAAACTAAATATCCATGACTCCATCTTTTTAATAGTCGCATTACGGCTGTGGAATTGGTCAGCAGCCCATGTGATTGAATCTTACCCTTCTTGCCATCAGCTCTGAGTATTAATTTCAGAGGATCTGGTGATTTAACTATTTCCTTCTGGTTCCACTGGCTGGGCACAGTGATGGTGCAGAGATTTATCAAGCCGTTTGTAACTGATCCATCTTAGAATGGTTCAGAGCCCCACATTTGGGACTGATTTTTATGTTTCCCCTGTCTTCAAGGTTTATAGTTCCCTTGCGTGAGTACATAGGTAGTGTGGGGAAAGGACCAGCCGTGAGAAGGGCATGGAGTTCAGATGCCGGCTCAGGTCTCCGTACACAGTCCAGATTGTGTTTTTCTGTGCACACATCAAAAGAGGCACACCAGCGCTTTAGAGCCCAGTGCGGCTCAGAAGTGTGGGTTCATGTCAGACATTGAGTCTCAGCAAAATCCACATTTGAAAAAAGCAGGCCAGCAAGGTAGCTCACACCTAACACTCTGGGAGGCCAAGGTGGGAGGATTGCTTAAGCTCAGGAGTTAGAGACCAGCCTGAGCAAGAGCAGTACCCTGTCTCTACTAAAAATAGAAAAATAGTCAGCCATCGTGGCAGGCGCCTATAGTCCCAGCTACTTGGAAGGCTGAGGCAGGAAGATTGCTCAAACCCAGGACTTTGAGGTTACAGGCAGTGAGGCTGCAGCTGGGGCATTCTAGTATAGGGAACAGAGTGAGACTCTATCTCAAAAAAATACAAATAAAAAAAATGAACATTTATAGGACTGTTTGATTAATTGCTTAGTTCTCCCCCTTGTTTATGCAAATAGTGGATTTCCTGTGGTGGGTTGTCATGTCCATAGCTTTCTGTTTTGAGAAATGCATCTTGGGCTGTAGAGTTAGAAGGAACCATACACATCTGCTTATTATCCAGCCCAAGAATTCCTTCTACAGCTGCCGTGTGGCTCATCTTTCAGCTCTGCTTGAACGTTCCTTGTGATAGAAAGGTTATTCTTTCATAAGGCGGCCCTTCTTTTTTGGTTGGCTTTAACAGATCATGGAGTTCTTTATTCTCCCATTTCCCCACATTTCCCAATCACTGGATATAATTCAGCCTCCTGAAGCCCAGGGACAATTTCCGTTCTTTCCCACGTAGTAGTACACCCCTGAACCTTTCCCCTTCTGAGTAAAAATCCTGCATTCCTGCCTGTTCCTTTGGTAACACCTTGATATCCTCCCAACATAGTCGTAGTTAGTTGATCAGAACGCGGTGCTCTTAGTCATGGCTGGTGGCCTGAGGTCCAGCTGTCCTGGCAAAGTCGTGATGGTTGCATGTAGACACAGAATAGCTTACTTGCCCTCCTGTGCCCACTTCGTTGTGTTTTCATTGTGCTCATGCTGTGAGTTGGTGGGTAAATCTTACAGTCAGGCCATCGTCCAAGGAGGCATGATTGGCGGTTCAGAATGTGATCACCTAAGTCAGCCCAGTGGATTACTGTTTCCTCTTTCTCCATTACCCTTAGGGTCTGTTGTAGTGTAGGGCTCTGAGAGGCACGGACGTTTCCCAGCAGAACCGCCGAGAAGGAACCAGGGTGCTCACATGTGCGAAGCCCTCGTTTAGTGCTAGGTATCCTATGTACCCTCTTATCTGGTTCTCATATTAACCCTTCTAAAGGGCAGTTTTTGCCCCACTTTATAGATTCGATTCAGCAAAGATGAGTGACTTGTCCATGGTCAAGTGGCCAGTGAGCGGCAGTGCCCTGAGAACACACATGCTTTTCCTACAGCCCCACACTGACCAAACCTGAGTTGGACAGTAAAGATCTCTTAGGCACCTGTAGATTTGTATGAAGGTTACCAAACGTAAAGGTGAGATTTCATTCCTCTCTCAAAGATCTTTGCATTTCCAAAGGGGGGTTAAGACAGATAAATACATCATTAATGCTGTCAAGGATAGGTAAATATAGTTATGATACTTACTGTATGTAAATTAATTTATGTTAATTTATGGAGGCCTGTGCTTACACTTAACTTCCTAATCAGTGCCTCCTACAGGGCTCAGAGCTGTCTGGAGCATCGTTACCTTTGTGGCAGCCAAACAGAGCTTTCCTCTTCTCAGTAGAATAGAATAGAATAGCTAGTTTGTGGCCAAATTAGCAGTCAAAGATTCAGTTGCTGGCCCAGGAGATACATTCGATTTCATTTTTCCATTGGGCCAATGGGTAAAGGTATAATAGACATTCATCATTACTTCTGTATAAAAACACCTACATGCAGCATATGTGTGTTTTAAAGAGTTGGGTGGGAAATGAGACAATGACTGCTTTTCAGATAAGAAAAAAATACTTTCCAGATTTCTCTGGGTTCAAAAGAGTGAGTGAGGATTGAAAACACTTTTGTTTTCTTTTCTTTCTTCTTCTTTTTTTTTTTTTTTTTTATGAGACAGTCGTATTCTGCTGCTCTTGATAGAGTGCTGTGGTGTCACAGTTCACAGCAACCTCCAATTCTTGGGCCCAAGTGATTCTCTTGCCTCAGCCTCCCAAGTGGCTGGAACTATAGGCACCCGCCACAATGCCCACTATTTTTTGTTGCAGTTACCACTGCTGTTTTAGCTGACTGGGGATGGGTTTGAGCCCACCACCCTTGGTATATGGGGCCAGTGCCCTACCCACTGAGCCACAGGTGCCGCCCTTGTTTTCTTTTTTCTTTCCTTTTTTTTTTCTTTGAAACAGAGTCTTACTCAGTCTCCCTGGGTTGAGTGCCATGGCATCACAGCTCACAGCAGCCTCAAACTCTTGGGCTCAAGCAATCCTCTTGCCTTTGCTTCCCGAGTAGCTGAGACTACAGGCACCCACCACCATGCCCGGTATTTTTAGAGACAGGGTCTCACTCTGGCTCAGTCTGGTCTTGGACTTGTGAGCTCAAGTGATCCGCCCACCTTTGCCTCTCAGAGTGCTAAGATTATAGGCATGAGCCACTATGCTGGCAACACTTGCGTTTTCAAGGATAGAGTTAGCTATAGTAAATTCCCTCCATAAAGTCACACATCCGTCACTTATGCCACCCCCAGCCTCCAAGCACCATCATGCCAAAAACAACCTAAGGACATTGTTACCTGTTTTAGATCAGAAGTTAATTCTGTGACATTTCTTAGCTGCCTGTTGCCCTATTAATGACAATTGTGGGAATTTCAACTGAGTGTCTGACATCAGTCCCACCTGCTGCTGCCCACGAGGACTGTGTTCTATGTGGAGGTTACCTTTATTGCTGCTCAGCACTTCACAACAGACACAGGCTTTTAAGACCATTGGTGATGGTTCTCTGTCTTCTCAGCCCTCTCTGGAATTACTCTAGGGGAGAAAATATATGATTCTGTTAGTCATCACTGTAGTTTTTTCCTCTTCTCTTCTTCTGCTTTTAAGGCCAAATGAAGCAGAGTAGCCAGAGAACTTGAAACAAGCTGTGCCTGAGAGGGCACAGGACATCCTAGCTTGTGTGCTGTGTATTCCTTGTGGGACATTAGCACCCACTAGAACTCTGCCCGGCCAAGTGTCTTTTGGAAAATTGTGTCCAGAGAATGGAAGGCTGTGGTCCTGCCAATGAGAACCCAGCTGTTTGTTGACGGCCCCCCACTCTGCAGCCCCACTTGGCCTGTACTGAGTGCTGGTGACAGGCATTGTGCTGGGGGACCTCCAGGCCCAATCCCGTTCCATCCCCCAGCTGCCCTTGGAGATCAGCCCTATTACTGTGCTCATTTTTGGGAGGTGGAATCTGAAGGAGAGAGAGGGCCAGCACTTTCCTGCAGTCACACAGCCAGTAAGTAGAGGGAGGAGCTTGAATTTGAGATGACATGATGTAGGCAACAAGGAAGAGGGCAGACCTCTCTCTGTAGAAATATTTGTGATTAACAAGTGCAGATCTTTGCACCACTGTGAGCTCCATTTGTAAAGTAGCCCCTCTAGACAGCTGCAGATATTACCAGTCAGTGAGCAAACAAGAGGCCACACACTTTTGCATGGGCAGAAAATGATTTCCAGAAAGGGGTTGGCCCTCACCTGAGCGTGTCTCTATTGGAGACGGGATGAAAATGTATTAATGTCTCACTAGACACTTTGCTTCTCCTCTGTGCTCGTCTCCACCTGGTTCAGGAGGGACCTGAAGGAATTAAAATCTCCTTGGACTTAACACTTCCTTTGAGCATCCATGCAATCATTGTTCATTCTCAAATCCTTAGTAAGCGCCCACGGCCAGCCAGGCACGAGCGCGGAATACAGTTGTGGTTCTGGATGTGGTTGCTGCCCTCATCAAGCTCACGATCTATTAGAGAATTAAACTAACCTCAACCCCATCTTTTCAGGAGAAGATCCCGAGGCGCGGCGGCTGCGGACAGTGAAGAACATCGCTGATCTGCGGCAGAATTTGGAGGAAACCATGTCTAGTTTACGGGGAACTCAGGTTACACACAGGTATCTGCAGCATGAGTAATGACCAAATCAGCTGGTATCTTGATTTTCACTGCTTCTCCCGTGTTCATGCCACTGGTGAAGTGATTTGGTTACTAATGGAATAAATAACCTTTCTCTCCAAACGTGCTGGAATTCACAAAGAATGTATGCAACTTGCAAAAGAGAGTTATCAGGAATCGACCTTAGTATAGTCTGATTCCTCCCAACAGCAGAAGGTTGTAAAATTCCTTCCATAGAGGATACCATAGACCAACTCTATTTAAATTTCACTTGACTTGCCTTTTCTAAAACTATATTATGCTGTCAAAGCAAGCAGGTGAACTACATTTGACCTGTGTGATAAATTGAATAACTTGAATTCCTACCCTGTCTTCTGATACGCAGCACTCTGTAATATTGTTAGTCATGCATGTGCATAAAACACAAAGAAATATTTATAAAAACTTATGATTATGTTTAAACTATGATTTACTTGGATGAGAAGCTGGGATGACATTGGGAACATTGATCAGGTTGCTTTCATTGTCAAGCAAGAAGTTGAAGAGGATGTAAGCTTGGGGTGTCCTTCGCGATTTTGGCAGAAGAGGTTTTGCAGTTTGTAGAAATCCAGGAAAAGTCCTCGTGACCCCAGCTGAACCCCTGGAACCTGGCTTTGCTTCTCCAGTTTCAGTTTTTTTGATAAGTGGCAGCAGTGAGGAGATGGTGGCTCCCTCATCAGCAGTGGTTTGGGCAGATCCAGGGTAACTACCCTAGGTTCTGTCTTTAGTAGGGCCAGGACCCCAAACCAAGGGACCAAGATGAGGAAAGCAAGGCCCCTTCCAGGATCAGAGGGAAACAGAAACAGCTCAAGCCACCAAAATGACCCTTCCAGAGGACAATGAACCTGGGGTTTTGGGGTGGTGCTCTCCTGAACCTCTAGATGTTGGAATGATGTGGTGTCGGCTGCTGGATCTCACAACCCTCTGACTAGGTCTGAGACACCCCTCTCTCCACCATAGTCCCCGGTACTGACTTAATGCTGGTACAGAGGATGGAGGGTGGAATAGTGATGATGACAAGGAGGCTCCAGGGGGTTCTTTTGTAGCCAAGAGTCTCACTCTCTGCTTGGTTAGGAGATCCTAGGGCAGTTCTGAAGAGGTACAGATGATGGTGTCAACTATGCCACAGGAGCCTGCAGGTTATCCAGGCCGGGGGCTCCAAAAGGTCTTCCTGGCGCCCTGGGATGAGCCCAATCTCCTGGCAGATTCCAATCCATGCAACCTAATTTATGGGGGAACTTAAGCCTTGGCATTTACCAATCTTTTCAGTCATTTTGGATGAATTACAGGAGAATATCTGGGGTAAATGGACCTTAGACGGTTGGAAAATCAGGGCTTTCTCCACCTGCTCAGTCAGCAGGGAGCTGAGGATATAAAATACGGTGTTAGGAACTCCCGATGGGCTGGTGCGCTGTATTAGAAAAGGAGCGCTCTGATGCAGTATCCTAAACAAATGGGCAAGCAGGAACCTTCGTGCCTTGGAAGTGTCAGTGTAGCATGTTCTGTTTCTTCTCCTGGATTAGAAAGAAAACTCCAGCAGTTATGATCATTTAATGGTGGGTTTCTTGTACCATGTTTTAGGGGGGAAAGTTTCTGAGGGGCTTTTCAAAATATTATGCAGATATGTAACAACTTCTTTGCATTTTTAACAGAGGAGATACACTGAGTGGTGTATTGGGGCCTTTTGTTTGATCTTTTTGTTCGTGTTTGCATGAGATATATTCATAATTCTAAAGAAAAAAAATAAGCACATCTAAACTACAAAGGATGCCAGGCATATCAGGGGCTAATCCAGGCTCGTTCTCTGTTTTTAGCACATTAGAAACCACGTTTGACACCAATGTCACCACGGAGATCAGTGGGCGCAGCATCCTCAGCTTGACAGGGAGGCCTACCCCTCTGTCCTGGCGACTGGGCCAGTCCAGCCCTCGGCTCCAAGCAGGAGATGCCCCCTCAATGGGCAATGGGTACCCACCTCGAGCCAACGCCAGCCGGTTCATCAACACCGAGTCCAGTCGCTATGTGTACTCTGCCCCTCTGAGAAGGCAACTGGCCTCCAGGGGCAGCAGCATCTGCCACGTGGATGTCTCAGACAAGGCAGGAGATGAGGTGGACCTGGAAGGCATCAGCATGGACGCCCCTGGCTACATGAGTGACGGGGACGTTCTGAGCAAGAACATCAGGGCTGATGACATTACTAGTGGGTGAGTACCCAGGGCTGCTCTCTTTTTGCAGAATGGGGCTTTATTTAAGTTCTCCAGAGGTCAAACTTTCTGCCTCGGTTTCCATGGCCCATGTCAAAGGTTACATGGTGTGGTTGGGAGCACAACTGGGCTGTGGGTCAGAAGGCCTGGGTGGTCTACGCTTGGCCAGCAGCTCACAAGGCTCCTCCAAGCACCAGAGTGGACCCATGAAAACAAGCCAAGTTGCATCAGTTCCTTAAATCAAACCTTGCATGGAGGACTCCTGAGCATGGCCCACCTGGCCCTGAGGGATCTGGTGCGTGCCTGCCTCTTACGTGTCCTCGTGCCACCCTGCAGCGGCTGTCCCTTCCAGGCCTCTGTCTGCTCATGCTTTGATCTGCCTCATTGTCTTTGTACTCTGTTTCCAGCCTGGGTCTATTCCCCAGACCTGTGCAGAGCTGAGTCCTTTTCCTGCTTATCTGATACCTCCTTAGACCATCCCTCCTTAGCCATTTAATTTGAGATAGATCTGTGTTCTGCCTCTTGCCCGTGACCCTTCCATCACCCTGTGTTAGGCTACTTTGAAAGCTTGTGACCATTTGAAATTGTCTTGATTATGTATTTACCTTTCATTGTCTCCCTGGTCACTCTGCACAGCATTAAGCACCATGAAGCCAGAACATTCTTGCTTGTTCATCACCGAATGCCCAGTGTGTTGTCTATACTAGGAGCTTATAATTATTGCCGAGTTAGTGAACATGTGGTCAGCGAGTGAAGGAACAAACCCGAATTCCCTGCTTCTCGGTTTGCTCACATGTAAAGGTGGAGCAATGAGATGACATTTAAGGACCCTTTAGAGGGAGCGGGCACTGCCTTTGTATTTGCTGTGCTGTCAGCTTGCTGTGTAAACTTAAGGTGCATCTCCTTAATTCACTTGCCTGAGACTTCATCTGTTAGCATCACCTGCCCAGAAGTTTCTCCAAGATCTTTTCCACCTGTAAGGTTCTAGCAATCAAAATGACAGATTGGAATAATCCGGAGTAATGATCATGCTACTCATTTCCATGCAAATAGCGATCAAGAACCCCATGGGAGAATAAGCACTTGTATAATTTAAATACTAGCCAACTTTCCTACTGTACGCCAAGGACTGTGCTAGGTGCTTTCCATATACTCTCTGGGTCTATCCTCAGAGCTGTCCTCTGTAGCAGGTGGCATAATCATCTTTTATACATGAGGAAACTGAAGTCTGGGAATGTTTTAATAACTTGCCTGGGGTTCTGCAGCTATTAAGAGCCCAAAGCTCATGGCTCCAGACCAGGCATCCTCAAACTACGGCCCACGGGCCACATGTGGCCCGCCTAGGACATTTATCTGGCTCATCAGGTGTTTTTGCCACCGCTGCCTGTCCTACTTAGCAGCCAACTCATCCTGGAGCCCGCAGTCCATCCCTCTAATGGTCTGAGGGACAGTGAACTGGCCCCCTGTTTAAAAAGTTTGAGGACCCCTGCTCCAGACCCTTTTCTTTCCCACTATCTTATCCTGTCATTTGACATTTTCTTGCTTTATGGAAATATTACAACTGTTAGAGTTTATTTCAAAATTAATTTAATTTTGCTTAGTCAACCTATAATTAGATTGTTTTTTATTTTATTAAAACCTTAGACCACAGAGGTGCTTTGGCTTTTAGCCTGTTACTTTTAGAACTAAATTGGCCTAGTGAAAACTTTGAAAACAGGAGCCGCAAAACCCTGACAATATAACAAATTTCTGCTATCTAGAATGGCTGGGAAACTTAATGGATTCATAAATTAAATGCTCTAGTCAACTTAGAGCATCATTTTTTATTTCTTTTCCATCAACATGAAAAAACAATAGTAGCATTTATCTATTAACTAAAACTGAATTGCACACAATTTAACGTTTTTATTGTTGTTTAGAAGACTTTATCTAGCATGGCCTTAAGTTTATCATTACCAATTCACATTTCAATATACTACAAAAAAAGTCCTGGTGGTTCTGAGGTTTTTGTATTCCTGTAATAAAGAGTTTATTTTATTCTTGGGCCAGCCTTTTAATTCTGGACAGATGGTGAGTGAATTTATTTTGATGTAGTATTGATAGTGCCCACAAGGTGGAGACAATGGAACATTTCTAACGTGAGAGTTGACATCCCAGTGAGAAAAAAATTCCTCATTTCTTTACCCAAACCAGAGCCTTTTCTCCTTGCTAAAAAGCACAAATGTTTACATTTCTGTTCCTGCTTCGTGAAGCTGACATTTTAGCGTGTGCGATAGCGCTTAGAGCAAGTGTAGATAAAAGTGTAGAAATGTAAGCAAACCGCCCAATTACTGACATTGGAGAATGTTGGTCTGTCTGTTCTTCCCTTGTTGCTTTGAATGTAGAAACTCACCCTCAAAATGAGAAGTAGCCCCAGTGGCACTTAATGCTCTTTCTAGTTTTAACATTCTAGAACACTTGTTAAGCACACTCTACCCTGTGGAAATGAATGTGATCATCTGCTTTGAGGCCAACTGAGCGGTTCGCCTTTGCACGATGAATTTGGGGCATGTTACTTAATGTCTTTTCTACTCATTTCCTTTCCTTCACATAAACTAAAAAAGTTATAAATTTTGAAAGGCCTGTCATTCATCCTGTGCTTCAGAATCTGCTAAGCAAGTCCTTGTTGAGGCAGTGGGTGTCACGGAAAGGAAACAGACTCAGGTCTCCTACAGACCGGGACTTAAACTCTGCCCGGCCTCTTGCCGGCTCTGTGACAGGAGGCGTGTTGTTTAACTTCCCTAAGCTTTGAAGCACTCCAATTGATACTGAGGTTTTTAAGTTAGATTTCGCTTAGATTTCTCTTTGAGAGTCTATCTGATAAAAGACAAACGTCTGATAAAGACCAAAATTTCAGCCAGGGTCTAGATGTCTTATCAACTTAAAACATCCAGGCACTTGGAAACAATGAAATGATTAAAGTTTTCATTCAGATGTGTGTTTAGCTAGTGACAGCATAGCCTTGATGTATGAGTAGTGAGTGTATCCATCAGTACAGAGACTTTTTGAGGAAAGTTCTTAGAAAAGTTTAGCACGAGTTTACTTAGAAAATCTGCTATGAAAGTAAATTCTAGCTTCCGAATGCCTAAAACCTTTGTTTTAGATGCTGTACCTCAGCTTGGTATAACAGCTATTTTTTGATGCCTCTCATTTTCTTCACTGTATGTGTGTTCACTTGCACCTGTGTGTGTCTTTCAATTCTCCATAAGATGGGGCTGAAATTACTTTATTCCCATGGAAATGAATGTCACTGTGTATGTGTGTATTTCCCAGACCCCTATGTTGGCTACAGTATGTACCAGACGTGGCTCAGCACTTTACAAGTTGTCATATGATCTCACCACTTCCTGTTATTAGACTGATAAATTGGGCATTGGCTATAATGGAAAAAAATTAAAAGAACAGAGAGATTTCTCTTATTAAGTTTTGATCTGTGAAGTCAGTCCTCTACTCCTATTCTAAAAATACAGAGTGCCATATGGTACAGAATAAAATTAAAGAGATGGACCAGACTTCACATACATATGTTTTAAAGGAATTTTTTTTTCCTTTTCAAAGGAGGCACTGAGTTGTATATATGCCTTCATGGAATAAAAAGTGACCATTTAAATTTAACATCAAAAGTTTCTCTCTCTCAGAACCTTTGATGGCTTCCTGGTGCCTGTGGACCGTATCTGAACTCCTTAACTGAATGTGGAGGCTCTTAATGGTCCTTGCCTCATCCTTCCCTGACTTAATCATGGCCAAATTTCCCCTACCCCAGCACATCCCAAACTTCCCCCTGCTCTGGGCTCCTATCACCATCAAAGCTACATCTGCAAAGTTCTTAGGGAAATGTTTGCTGCTTTCTCCCTGGAATTCCTTTCATTTCAAGCCCATCTAACTGGTCCTGAAAAAACACCTCCCCTCTGATGTCCTCCAGGACTTCTCTCGTCAGAGTTAGCTCTGTCTCCTGTGTCTCTGGGTAGCCTGGTTCACACCTCACCTCCCGTATTTGAGAGGGACGGGATGGTGTGGAGGACAGAACATGGTCTTACCAGGCAAACACACTTAAGATTTAATCCTGGTTCTGCCAAGTGAACTGGAACAAGTTCTTAACCTTTGAAAATAAGAGATAGGGCTTGAAAAGCACCTGGCAAAGAGCCTGGGAGACATGAGAAGTGTCATGTACACTGTGTGTGTGTGTGTGTGTGTGTGTGTGTCTTTCTCTTGGAACTCAGAGAAGACAGACATTGCCTATTATTTCTTCTGAACACAGAGACTATGACATATAGGTGTTTAATATTTTGAGAATGGTTAGTCTTGGTGCCTGCCCTGGCAGGACCTTGGGCTTCTATAACTTGCCATGGCTAGCTGTGAAATTTGGCAATTCTATTTATAGAACTCTTGGAGAAAGCCGGCATTCTCCAATGTGGGGTCCACCTAGTGGCTGATGTAGGATGTGATGCTTCTAATTGTAAAAATCTTTGGTTGGTTTAAGACTCCCAGTTGAGAAAGTTATCCAGTGTGGCCCAACCAAGTCTAATAACGTGGGAGGAAAGGTAGGGTGTAAGCAGTCTGAGTTCACCTAGTGACTCTGGTGACCTCCCCCCCCCCCTTTTTTTAAAGAGGCAGGGTTTGGCTCTCTTGAGCAGGCTCCAGCCCAGCCTCAAACTCCTGGGCTCAATAGATCCTCTGCCTCAGCCTCCCCAGTAGCTAGGACTAGCGGTGTGTTGTATCTTATGTCCTTAAGAGGGCTACAGTCTTTCCTATTTGGTGGTAGGATTACTCCACCAATAGATGTGGAGACAGATCCCTACTGGAAGACTCAACTCCTCAGAAGCTGAGGACCCCTCCCTGCTGGATTACATTTGTCCCTCAGTATCTGCAGGGATTGCATCCAGGACCCCCAGCACATTATCAAAATCTGCAGATGCACAAGTCCATTATACACATCCTCCCGTATACTTGACATCATCTCTGGATAACTTATAATACCTAATGCAGTATAAATGCTATATAATTAGTTGTTATGGTATATTTTTATTCTGTTGTTTATTATATTTTTAAATTTTAAAAATATTTTTGAAGTTAGTTGAATATGTAGGCGCAGAACCCAAAGATACAGAGAACTAACTGCATTCGTAGCTCAATAAATATGATAGGATGTTTTAGTCCCAAGGCTGCTGTAGTACAAATATAATAGACTGAGTGGTTTAACCAATAGTCGTTCATTTCTCATAGTTCTATAGGCTGGGAAGTTTCAGATCAGGGGTGTAAGCCTGGTTGGGTTCTGGGGAGGGCTCTCCTCCTGGCTTACAGATAGACCCCCTTCTGCAACCTATACTTGCTATAAACTCCAAAGTTATGGTTAAATCTGTCTTAAGTGCTCCTATATTATCTTTGGCTGGAACACTGCCTATCCCATAGTTGGCAGTCAATAAATATTTGTTGAATGAATGCCACAACAGACCTTAAATATAGCAATTATGTTCTCTCTGAATGAATATGTACTTAAGATTGAAGCCCCTTTGAGCTTGAGGACCCAGCCATGTGTATTCCTTCTTCTCGGCCTTGTGTTGTCCCAGACCTTTGCATTACCTCTATCCCAGTGAACTTGACAGTGGCAGTGAAAGAAAGACAGTTCAGAGCACTAGAGGTTGTTTTGCCCTGTGGGCTGGTGGAAGATAGAGGGGTCCTTGTGCTGCTAGTCCTTCTTCTACTGAACAAAGGTACAAATGTGTGAGGTATCTCTCACTACAGGAGCAGAGAACAGCAGGCAGCACCCTGTGTCAAAGGATACCTTGATAGCATGAAACATTCTTATCTGGTGAATCTTCTTTGTCTTTCCAGGACCTGGAGTGACCTTGATAGGCTGTTGTTCCTGGCAAACTGATAGGAGAGAAAGCCAAAGTACTCCTCACAGCCAAAATACACCCCGGGGCCAAGATAAATGATTTTAGGAGAGGCTGTCCTGAAAGGCCTGGGTTCATGGCCCATTCCAGCAGGGTGTGGCAGGCATTTTGGAGATTTGAAAAGGATAGGTTTTTGTTTCTCCAGGCTGATCCCACTGAAATGATCTTTGCCTGTGGGATTCTTGGAAGGGTTGAGAAGTTTAGGTTGCCAGCCAGCCTAGGGGTAGGGCTGGGTGGGATTAGGAAGATTGAGCTGTCAGGGAAAGGTAACAGCTCAGCTCTGCAGACAGACCCATCTGTAGGGCCTTGAGCGAGTAAATGAAAACTCTCTAACCATAAGGCTTCTGACACCGTAAATGTGGGGTTTTTTTCCCCACACTAACCAATTCTCCTACTCCAGCGAGTATCTTACAATTCAATTCAATTCTGGCACTAAATAGAATGAGTGTAGACTCCACAGGTTAAAGGCCAGTTCCACGAGATTGCCCTCCATCCCACTTCAGGCACCATTCTCAAGAACTGCGTCCCTAGGTTACTCCAACTTCTGTCTAACTTGGCTACAAATCAGGGGCTCCTATAACCCCCTCCTCAGGTTTGATAATTTGCTATCATGGCTCATAGAACTCAAGGGAACACTTTACTTACTTTGACCGATTTATTGGAAGGCCTTTTATAAAGGATGCAAATGAACAGCCAGATGAAGATGTACATGGGGCCAGTTGTAGGGGCCAATGCAGTTTCCATACCCTCTCCATGGGCGCCACCCTCCCAGTACCTCCCTGTGTTTACCAGCCTAGACAGTCTCTGACACCCATAGGTAAAGATTTTTATGGAAGCAGCATTATGTAGGTGTGGTTGATGAAATCATTGGTCATCAGTGATTGAGTCCATCGCCAGCCTTCCCCCCACCCCTACTTCCTTTCCTGGAAACCAGAGAGTGGCCTGGAAGTTCCAACCTTCTAATCATATGATCAGTTCCTCTGGCAGCTTGCCCCATTCCTCTGTTACCTGGGTAGCAGAAGTCTAGGTATAGTTGAAAGGGGCTTGTTATAAACAGGGAAAGATGCTCTTCTTACCCCATTGCTCAGGATTTAGGAGCTCTGTGCTGGGAACAGGGGCAGAGACCAAATACGTATTTCTTTCTTTTTTTTTTTTTTTTCATTTACAATGAGTAATTTATTTTAGAAATGATAATAGTTTTGAAAACAAGAATAACTGTGCAGAATTTTAAATATGAAAGAAAACATTCCATATTTATCCAGAGGTAACAGTGGGCAACAGTCAATATAAGAGTGGTGAGAGGCAGGCCAGGGAGGACACAAGGGCTTACTTGTGTAAGGACATAAAGACCCTTCCCTTAGGTGGAGGTCCCTTAAGTGGGAAGAGTTGGGCTCTGGAGTCTGACATGGGGTCTGGAGCTGGTTCTGCCACTGTGAGCTGTGTGTCCGTGAGCAAGCTATTTAATTTCAGTGTGCCCATGTCATTGCGTGTAGGGCTTCCATGGGTCCTGTGCATGCTCTCAGCATGGTGCCTGCATGCACACGCCAAGTGCTCCGTGAGTGCTCCCTAGCCTCACGTCCATCACCAGCAGCAGCCGTTACAGCATCTTTGGGGCCTGCAAGCTGGACCTTAGAGGGTATACAATGGCGCCAGCAGAACAACAGCATGAGGACACATAGGCACAGGGCTTGTTATTATAAAGGTGGTGCCGGGTGGGTTGGAGATAGGAGGCTGGGAGGTGGGCAGGTCAGAAGCTATTACAGTGGCACAGCTCTCGGTAAGGCCAAGGCCAGGGGAACAGACGCATAGGTGCTTAAAGGTACTTTTACACAGTAAACTCAGCTCGACGTGCAGGCCAGTTGGACAAGGGACAGCAAGGAGCCAGAAAAGATAGGGATGGCTCCCAGCTTCCAGCCTGTTTCTCAGCTAACTGGGCAATAGTTGACATTTGTCCTCAGCACACTCCACCCTTCCCAGCTTTCTCTCTTGTGTGTCAGCACCCACCTGATGCCTTCAGATCGTCTCAGTCCTCCAGGGCACCCCCAGACCAGGACTGGCTGAACGTTTAAGCAGAGTTAAGTGGCAGCAGCCTATAGAATATGATTCCAGGGACTTTAGGAAAACCTCATTCCAATTCTTGGCCTGGAGAAGCCCGGGGCCCAGTTAGGGAGACCACCCTGTGTGTCAGCAGTTCCTTCTAACACAGGCAGGTGGTGATGAATGTTAGCTGGAGAGGCAGAAGAGAATGTAGGGGCTCTGGGGCAGATTTGAAAGGCAGCAGGCCCTGGGGGAGCCTCGTGTGTTCTCACTTATCCCTCGGGGAAGCCAGCTGCCTCCATCTGCAAATGAGAATCATGATGCCTGGACATTCTACAATGACACCTGAATGAGGGGACACAGCCAAGTGCTGGTCCAGTGCCTAGGGCATCGGAAACCCTTCCAGTCGACTTCAAGATGACAATGGTGGTATTGCCAAGACTCAATGAGATATAACCTGGTTCCATGTCCAGAGCAGGGTAAAATTGCTCAACCTGTTCCATTCTCTTCCCCATGCACCATTCCCAAAGCCTGAGTGGTTAAGAAGCTAAGAAGCAGGTGAGACCTCTCGTTAGAATGAAAGAGGTTTGAGATAAGACCACAACTGAAGTTCACATGGGAAATATGAACACTAAACTCTCCGACTGATAGTCACCAGGCTGGGTGAGAGAAGCCCACTGTGACTAATCGCACGGGCGGGCAAGGCTCTCCTGCCTTCCCCACCCACCACCTGGACTGTCTGCCGTCTTGTCGGAGCAGACCTCCTGCCTTTCCCGGAGCTCTTTACTGGTAGGCGACATCCGCACAGCACAGTCAGCATCCAGGTGTGACTCAGATGGGCCCAGGTGTTTAACCCCGGGAAATTCCACCTTGAGTTCATTAGGCAGTGCTGCCGAGATGCTGCCCCTTAGTTGAGTCACAAGCGTTTCTTCTGCCCCAGGCCCACGGCTGTGCCCTGGGTTGTAATAAACAAGAAGAGTCATCAGGGGTTTATTCTCAAGACCATACCATTTGGTGCCCTTTACCTTTTCAGCCAACTTAGGATCATTTAAGGTTCTCACGGGGTAAACCTGGGACCCGAGAGTTCACACATGCTGTGAAGGTTCCTTAGACGTTCAGGAAAAACATAGTTGAAGTCTAGCTCTGGAGGGCTGACAGGGAGTGGGGGCTGATGCGTTCGTGCCCCTTCTGTGTGTTGGGTCTGTACAACATTGCATTCATCTTACTAATAAAGCAAATGAAAAACTGGGAGGGTCATAGTTACTTAGTTGTTCTAAGTCTGTGGAGGAGATGAAAAAGGTGACCTACCTCCAGTTCCTTTCCCTTGGTGTACTGCTATGTCACTGTGACCTTGGTGCCCTTACTGCTTTGCTAGAGTTGGGTGTTCTCCTTGTTCCTAAGCTCCCCTGTTTTTCCTGGCTCTCAGAGAGCCCAGTCCACATTTATTTTTACATTAAGCGTACAGATCACTCAGGTTGAAAATACCCTTCCCAGTTATTTTTCAAGGGCCAGCAGCTACAGAGTGGTGCAACAGATTTATGACGGGAAGGTGGGAGAGTACCAAGTTCGAGCTCAGGTGAATATAAAAAGAAACATGTGGGTGAGGTTGGAAGTATTATGGCCCCAAGACAGAAAGCCCATGTTGAAAGACTCAAGACAGAAAGGCCATATGGGCCTGTGCTCAGATCAAGATAAGGAACTTAATTCTTTCTGGACCATGTAAACCTCTCACCACACTATTCTGGAGGCATCGTGCAATGGAAGGAACCTTGGACCTGGAGGCAGAAGACCTAACTTCGCATCCCTTGCTTACGAGCTGTGCAGTCAGGGGGGAATTACTCACTTCCCTGAGACTCTGTTTCTTATGTGTTAAAAGGTAACCTGCGTTTTAGGTATGCGAGGAATAAAGGAGACAGGATTTATAAAGTGTTTGGCGCAGACAGAATGGTGTTTCCCTTTACCGTTCTTGGAGTTGTACATCTGTTTGTCTTTTTAATTTTTTATCCTTCTTACACATTGTTTACTAAGATGATGTCATGCTGTTCCTTATTCTTGAGCACAATAAGCAGAGAGTTCCTGGCTGGATCAGAGTCAGTCTGTGAATTATTCAAGGTGCTCCAGAAAGATAGAACCAATAATGGGTTGGGTGTGTGAAGGGAGGGAAAGTGATCGATTTTAAGGAACTGGTCATGTCACCATAGAGATTGGCAGGTGTAAACTCTTCAGGGCAAACCAACAGGCTGGAGACCCAGGAAAGGGTGTTGTTAACAGCTCAGGTCCAAAGGCAGTCTGGAGACAGAATGTCCTCTTCCTCAGGGTACATCTATCTTTTTCTTTTAAAGCCTTCAACTGAGTAGATGAGCCCCACCACAGTATGGAGGGTCTACAGTGTCTACAGATTTAAATGTTACTCTCATCTAAAAATACCTTCACAGCAACAGCTAGTGTGGGTATTAATGGCTGAGCCAAGTTAACCTATAAAACCTGGATATCACCACCACAGTAAGCCTGCCCTGTGGTATGATCAGTAGGAAGAAGTCATCCGAGACGAGACAGGTTACCTGCAGTTCAGAGGCAAAGCAGTTTGTGGGCTTGGATCAACATCTGTGAGGGCTCAAAGCTAAAGTGTCCTGCCTGGGATATGCCACAAATCTGGACTCCATGCATGCTTTGGCAGAGTGATTGCATCCCTTGCTAATTCCCCAGAGTCCTGGAAACAAATCTCATTGAGAAATGGAGGTTTTTGACCTTTCCTCTTAATCCTGAAATAACTACATGGTGAGACAGACACTCTGGCATGGCCACCTCTGGAGAGCTGGTGATTTTTGAGACCCAAGAGTGAAATGAGATCCCTAGTCTAAGGAAAGGCCCAAGTTTGTCTCCGGAGCCTTCCACCTATAAATCAAGCCCACATTCATGTCTTGATCTTGGGAAAAGTGGGAGACGGGGTGTGTGGTTATCTCTGCTGCATCCCTGGGGCCTGTATCCTTGTTCCCAGAGCTCTGTGCTTGTAATCACGCAGTCATCTGTTTTGAAATTGGGGATCTCACATACTTGAGCAGTGAAGTTGAAAGGGTGAAGTCAACTCAAGTTGTCAGAAACTTGGGGCAGAATAATGTGGTGTTGGCTCTGCAGAGAAGGGGGAAGGCCGCGGCGGAGTTGATGAACAGAGCCTGCTAACACATGCCTCTCCGGCTGCCCTGCTGTGGCGGCACTGTAGAGTCATAACAGCCAGCTGCTCTGGAGGTTTTGAATTGCTGGGATTAGGCACTGTGTTAGCTCCTTACACGCCTGTGTCACTCTTTATGTTAGTTCTTTACCATAGAGGCTGTTGTTCATTCCCTTTCTATTTTTTACTTTTTGAGACAGTCTCACTCTGTCACCTTGGGTACAGTGCTATGGTGTCATAGATCATAGCTACCTCAAACCCCTGGGCTCAAATGATTTTCTTGCCTCAGCCTCCCAATTAGCTGGGACTACAGGCACCAGCCATAACCCCCGGCTAATTTTTCTATTTTTAGTAGCGATGGAGTCTCACTCTTGCTCAGACTGGTCTCAAACTCCTAAGCTCAGGCCATCCACCCACTTCGGCCTCCCAGAATGCTGGGATTACAGGCAGGAGGCGCTGCTCCAGGCCATTCATCCCCTTTTTAAAGTTGAGAGGAATGAAGCTCAGAGAGGTGAAGTTCCTTGGCCAGGTCACACAGACAGGCCTTTGTGAAACCAAGCAACCAGCCAGGATGAACTCCAAGCCCGGACTCCCAAGCACTCTGTAACGTGTGCAGCTTCTTGCTAGAGGCAACCCTCATGCCTTGAATATACAGAAGGAAGCCTGCGGAGGAAGTGTGGGCACCTTCAGCACACCAGAAGCCTGGGTACCCCCGTGCATTTTAAGAAGCAATAAAAGGAGCCGATGGTGGTGTCTCTTAAAGCCTTCAACTGACTAGGTAGGGTAGGGCTCAAAGGACTGAGTTTCATGGGAAGTTAACAGTGGAAGAGTGCGGTGCCAGGACCGTGGAGGTGGGGCAGGGGCAAAGGCAGATGCTTTTCTTTGCCTCGAAAGCATTTTTATGTGTTTAATTTCAATTAAATGTCACAGGTCTTTACTGTAGCATTAGAAACACTTGTGTCAACATTCCCGCGTGCCTGTGCAGAAAGTGAATGGTGGGGGTCGGGGTGGGGGACCGGTTCTGTGTGTGCTGGAAACAAAAACTGATGAGGTGGTCCGAGGCAGGAAAGCGCCAATCCAGAGCCAATTTTGCGTGATTTACTCAAGCGCCTCGCTGCAGTAAGGCTTCCTGTTGTGAAATCTCATGACAGTGGGCATTTCAGTCACCTGCGGCTTCCCGCCTCTGTGGAGGTGATACCTGAATTTCTCTGAGGAAATTCCACTCCCTCAGCCCCTGGCCGGCTGCAAACCCAAACAAAACCCCACAGTTACAAGCTCAGCGCCACCCCAGGACCTCCGGATCAGGCACAGCAAGTTAGAGCTTTATTAATCGAGTGACTTTTGCCTTGCTCTGTGGGAGGTGTTAATTAAAGCCACTCAACCTTGAGTGGAGAGCGAGGGAGGAAGATAGAGATTGAGGGCAGCGCACAGATGGGATTTTCTCTCTCCCGTGCAAACTGGCATAGCTATTTTAGAAGTTGACACGAACTTCACAGTTGACTAAACCATTCACAGATACATGTTCAGGATTCCTTGGGAACAGCTTTCATTTAATGTTCTGCAGCCAGGCCCTCTGGGTACGATGAATCCCCCTAGCCTCTGACCAGGTATACATAGCAGTTCATGATAATGATCATCATAGCAGTCTTAAGAACGGCGACTATTAATAGAGCACTTTCAGATGCCAGGCGATTAACAGTGGCCTTTGTATATATTACCCCTTTCCATCCTCACTGTAGTCTCCACGGTAGAGGAACTCTTCTTCCCACTCTCCCGATGGGGTCACTGAGACTTGGAGGTGAGTTAGGGAGCTGGGGCTCAAACTTGGACAGCCCAACCTCAGGCCGTGAGCTCTACCAGTCAGTTCAAGGCTTTCACTAAAGCTACATAAACCTGTCTAAAATCTTACTTCTGGGCTCGGCACCCATAGTTCAGTGGCTAGGGCGCTGGCCACATACACCAGGGGTAGTGGGTTCAAACCACCCTTGCTAAACAACAGTGACAACTATAACAAAAAAAATAGCCAGGCATTGTGGCAGGCACCTGTAGTCCCAGCTATTTGGGAGGCTGAGGCAAGAGAATCACTTAAGCCCAAGAGTTTGAGTTTGCTGTGAACTGTGATGCCACGACACTCTACCAAGCACAATATAGTGAGAGTCTGTCTTAAAATATATAAAGTTACGTCTGGCCGGGTACAGTGGCTCTCACCTGTAATCCCAGCACTCTGGGAGGCTTAGGCACGTGGATCACCTGAGCTCAGGAGTTCAAGATCAGCCTGAGCAAGAGGCCCTCTCTCCACCAGAAATAGAAAAACTGAGGCAAGAGGATCTATTGAGCCCAAGAGTTTGAGGTTGCTGTGAGCTGTGACGCCATAGCACTCTACCCAGGGTGACAGAGTGAGACTCTGCCTCAAATAAATAAATAGTAAAATAAAACAAAATCTCACTCCTTTCTCCAGTCACCCCCAAACCTGTTTCTCTTCGTGTGTTTCCATTGCTTTTTCTTTTTTTTCTTTCATACTCTTGGAATCAGATTCTTACATTCCCTTGTTCCTGAAATGCCAGTCGCTAAGCTTGATGGATTCTGTCTCTTGAAGACCTTACTATGGTTCTCTCCGGTCTCACTGCTCATGTTTCTCACCCTGCCGCTGACATTCTGTCTCTTCTTCATCAGTTTCCTTGCTTCTGATCTCAGTGCCCAGGCAACAGACCCATTCTACACGTTGGTGAAGGAAATCTCTCTATAGAGCGCAAATCTTGATGACATTATCTGCTTATACTAAGGAAGTGCCTCTGCATTGCCTACCGGACAAACTCTGTGTTTTAGTTATTATTTCTGGGCAACAAATGATTCTACAGTTCAGCTACTTGAAGCTAGCATTTTATTATGTTGATGGGGACAAGATAAAATGGAGATGGCAAATGTCTGGCCTGTAGTGTCTGGAGCCTCTGCTTGGAAAACCCTAAGGCTGGGGCTGACTTGACAGCTGAGGGATGGAGTCATCCCCAAGCCTGTTCCTCACATGTCTCACACCCAAGCTGCAGGGATTGGAATTTGGGATGGCCTTGACCTCCCCACATGGCTTGGCTTCCTCACTACATAGAGGCCTCAGGCTTCTTAGGTGAGGCTCAGGGCTCAGGGCAAGGCTTATAGTGAGTAGAGCAGAAACGGAGTCACCTTTTATGATCTAGCTTGGAAGTCAGAGAGTATCACTTCTGCCATAATGTATGATGAAGCAGTTGCAAACCCTCCAGATTCAGGAGGAAGGAGCAGAGATCCTACCTCTCAGTGGGAGGCCAGCAAGGTCACCTTGCATGTGGGATGGGAGAGGTTGCTATAGTCATCTTGGGAAAAGACAGTCTGCCACATCCTACCCCCTGTTCCATCCAGCATGACCCTGCAGACCCACGTTCTAGTGTCTGTTTTGTGGGTGTGCAGACTTGTCTTACTCACTGTGTGTCCCCAATGCTTGATAGTATCTGGCTCATCCTAGGCCCTCCTTTTCCTTTTGGGGAGCTAACGAATGATCAACTTGCCCACCCTCATTTCTTCATGTCTTGCCATCTTCTCCATCCTGTACTCTCCCCTCCTCCACTTGATCCTATTCCTGCTACTCTGGATCAGGCGTTTTCCTTGACATAGATACCACATTCTTAAACCTCTGTGCCTTTGTATGGGTCTGCTCTCCTTTGTCTGCTAATCCCTCCCTGCTCAGTTCCCATCCACCTGCTGCAGTCCTTCAGGAGTCTGCTGAAGCAGGGAAGCCTTCCTGGCAGACACCAAGCCTCCCTTCTCCCGGTTCCCTCACACCTGGTATCACCTCCCAGGTGGCCTGTCTCAGTTCCTTTTGGCTTCTCTGTGCAAGTGTCTGTCCCCAAGTCAGGTATCCTTGAACAGAGGGATCGTGTCTTTTTATATCAGTCCTGCTGTGGGCTTAATATTATGTGTGCAATAGAGAGTGGGGTGAGGGGAGAGGGAGAGAGGGAGGTAGCGGGGCTGCAGATGCTACTGCTAATTATAATGTAGCTAGTGTTTTATGGAGCACCTGTTGTGTGGCAGGCACTTTTCAGGTTTCATCTCATTGAATTCTTACAAAAATCCTAGATGGCCTATACCATGTTAATATTCCCATTTTATAGATGTGGAAACTGAGGTCAAGGTCATACCGCTACTAAAGGGTGCAGCCAGTTTCAGGAAGCTTGAGGACTCAGCAGTTGAGATCCAAGCCTCTTCTCTTTGGATGCTGCTACCTGCTAGGCTCTGACACCCAAGGATTTTTCTAGGCTTTAGAGAACTCTACAAAGCCTAAATTTCCACTGGATTAATAGAACATGATGTAGGAGGCAAAAAGAGTATCTGAGAGTTAGATAGTATCAAGGCTTTGTTTTGTTCTTGGTGCCCGATTTTAAGGTGTTCAAAATCAGGCAGAGGTTTGTTTAGGCAAGGGTGACAAGGAAGGCTTGGGGTTCAGAACCAAAACATAATAGAGATGTTTGTAGGAAGTAGATATATTTGGCATAGAAAATATTAAAAGGCAAGTAGATTCAGGTTGGATGCGGTGGCTCATGCCTATAATCCTAGCACTTGGGCGGCCAAGGTGGGTAGATTGCCTGAGCTCACAGGTTCGAGACCAGCCTGAGCAAAAGCAAGACCCCATCTCTAAAAATAGCTGGGTGTTGTGGCGGGTGCCTCTGGTCCCAGCTACTCGGGAGGCTGAGGCAAGGGACTCACCCAAGCTCAAGAGTTGGAGGTTGCTGTGAGCTGTGACACTACAGTACTTTACTGAGGGTGACAAAGTGAAACTCTGTCTCAAAAAAATAAAAAGAAAAAAGAAAAGTAGGTTCACAGAACAATTGCGGAGTGGGACTGACATTTCTCATGGCCTAGATGCCAAGGTGACCATGAATCAGCACAAGGAAAATAAGACCCACCAAAACTCCAGGCTGTTCTGCAGTGACATGAACCTTGCCTGTTCCTCCCTGTTCCTGGGAGTGTTCAAGCAGAATCTAGAAAACTGTGTGTCCCAAATATTATAGAAGGGGGTTGTGCATGAGGTGAGAAGCAGAATGAGATGAGCTTGAAAGGGCCTTCCAGCTGTAAGACTGAGGATGACCAGGTTCCCATGAGAATCACTGTGGCTTAGTTATCAATGGAGCAGAACTGGGTTTCTGGGGAAGAAGGGGTTTCCTTGGAAAGCCGTATTTCCACAGGTCACAGCAGCCTGGGGGTGATAGCGTAGCCACTAAAGATGTTTCTTCTGAAAAAGTTTTAACCCAGACCTCCTGACAGACACGAATTGTGCACGCCTCTATCCTGCCCCAGGTTCTGATCTGGAGGACAAAGGGGTTTGGGGGCAGAGTGGTCTGTGACTCTGGAAGACCACAGCATCGGCACAACAGCCAAGACGGCCATGAATATACAATACTTGTCATTTATATGATGAAAACAAAAGGCTTCTGATGTGTAAAAACGTGATTATGTTGACTGTGCCCTCTGACTGTGCAGACCGTAGCAATTGTGCTTTGGCCTAGCCCAATTCGAATTATGACTTCAGCTTATCTGTCCACCATTCTTGTGAAAGTGCAAGCATTTGAACAAATTGAAGAGTTAAGAAAAGTCAGAGACCCCCCTCTTTTGTCTGTGTAGCATCAGACAGCTGTTATGACTACAGTTCCTGGTACATGCATAGAAGGTAACTTGAGTGTAGGCACCCGCCTCAGCTCGGTTCCTACTGGGGGAGGGGTCACTGACCTGGCCTGTGTTTGGGCTGCCTCACAGCCTGCCCTTCCCACTAGGGCACTCCTGCAGCTGCTGGGAGCCCCGCCACTCCCAGCTCACACTGCCTTTGGCAGCTCTTTCTCCGCAGGTGGGCTGTCCAGCCTGGGAACTTGACCTCTTGGCTTGTGCTCAGGTTCCCCCAGAGCTCCAGGAGCTGCCTCGCTACAGGGAGAGATATGTTCATTGACACAGTGGACGCTGCACTCTGCCCCCCCTTGCAGACACACTTGTGGCATCTGTCCTGGCTCATCCATGTTAAAATTCTAAGGGAGAAACAATATTACTGTGCTGTACCCACCTATTTTTGGACCCCCGTTGACCATGGGTAAGTGAAATTGTGGAAAGTGAAACTGCAGACAGGGTTACTGTGGTACAAGCGATTTAATTCTTGGTGGTTATGTATTCTTGCCTTCTGTCCACCAAGAAACACTTACTGGGTACCTATCTTGAGAGTTGCAGGCACCACTGTAGAACCTGGGGATCCCGAAGCCAAAATACTGGTCCTAAGGTAATATTGATGAGGAGAGTCCCATCTATATCTAACCTGTTGGGTAAAAGGCTGGAGCACCAGTAAGTAGACAAGTGAGCAGCTGTGAGAATATGTAATGTAAGAGAGTCAGGTTTCAATTTTATCATAAGAGACAGAGAAAGGGATTTGTTGAAACCACAAATACCACGTATATTAAGATGGAAACACATCCGTGACTACCTTATTCATTTTATTTCCTTGGGCAAATCACTCAGCGTCTCTGAGTCTCCATTTTCCAGCTTAAAAAAAAAAAATCGCTAGACCATGTAATCTTTAAAATTCCCCCTGGATCTAATATTCTGTAGTTCCATGAAACTATCTATTATGGGTGTTCTTAATGCTCTGTTGCATTCAAAGTGAGCTTTTAGGGGTAAAAGCATTTCAGTCTAAGTAGGAGGTGGGGGAGATAATCTTAAAAGCATCCCATTTTTCTCCATCCGTATCCTAGATGAGACAGGGCATCGTGGAATGGGGACGCCACCTCCCGGCATGAAGATTAGCACAGGTGTTTTAGTCATTTAGCAGGTCAAGCCACACGGGTACTTTATAAAATAGGACACACTTTTACTGACCTTAGCAGAAAAGAACATTTCCCCATGGTTCACCATGGGAAGGACCTGAGCGTTACTTGGTGTGTGCCCAGTGAAAGAGGTTGGACTAATTTTTCTCTTTTCTCATGGCCCCTGGTTTGCGCAGGATGGCTTCTCATGGTAGGATTTTGTTTTATTTTAAGATCTAAGGATTTCAACCATGGCCTACTATCTTTGAGGGGCTTTTGGTTGTTTTTGTTGGGGAGAGAGGGCAGAGGATAGGGAGATTGGTTTGGGACCCATCTTTGAAGTCTTAAAGAAGTTTTTGACACCCCACAGAAGCAGCTGTGAGATTTACCTTTCCTGATGCAGGGAATGAAGGGGCCCATCTGCACCACCTCAGCCACAGCCTGTTTCCCCCACGTTCACCTATCATATGCCGGGTTTGTGAGTGTATGACAAATTTTTGGATAGTCTTTTTTTTTTTTTTTTTTTTGAAACAGAGCCTCAAGCTGTCACCCTGGATAGAGTGCCATGGCATCACAGCTCACAGCAACCTCCAACTCCTGGGCTCAAGCAATTCTCCTGCCTCCCAAGTAGCTGGAACTACAGGCACCTGCCACAACGCCCGGCTATTTTTTGGTTGCAGCCGTCATTGTTGTTTGGCGGGACCGGGATGGATTTGAACCCGCCAGCTCAGGTGTATGTGGCTGGCACCTTAGCTGCTTGAGCCACAGGCTCCAAGCCAGATAGTCTTTCTTAATATGGAGATCTGGACTCCATATTAAGCTCAGAACTCTCAAAGAAGAAAATTACTGTTTCTATCCTCAGATAGCTTAAGGTGGTGTTTTTCAAACGTTTTCTTTATTAAATCTCATACCCCTTCTGAATTGAGGGTAGAGAGCTTAATGGGAAGATAAGTCTGGCTTTAAAGAATCACAGACCTTTGGTATTTAGTAGCTCCTCATCAGCCAAACTTTTGTCCAACGTTAACTGTAGAATATTTTATAAAAAACACCAGGCCTTGTTATTTGTCTGCTTAAAATGGTAAATTTATATTGTTGAAGATGCTTTTTCAAACTGCTGCGCACTCCCCAGAGATAGGCGTAGTCCCACAGAGAGCCAGCGTTCTCGGCTGCCTGTGTTCTGTTTCCAGAGGTGACCCCTGCACATGAACACGTAGAAAAGTGAGCAGGGTCAGCCCCCCGTGCTGCCAGCTGGTGTGTCTCCTATTCTTGCTGGGTTTAGTGGCGGGTAATTTGAGCATCCCATGGTTACCCAATTTTCACTTAATCCTCTAACTCCTTTTTTATTTAATTTTTAATTAAATCATAACTGTATACATTTGTGAGGTACAATATGATTTGATACACAATGTGGAATGCTTAAATCAAACTGATTAATATAGCCATCACTTCACTTTCTTATTTTTTTGTGGCAAGACATTTATAAATTACTCTTATTTTGAAATAGATCCTTGCGTTGTGCACTTTCAGTGAGATCCCACCAAATGCCCTCCCTTCTCCCACCAATCGCCTTCTCCTGACCCCTCCTTTCTCTTGCCTCTCCCTTTCCCCTTGTTAGACTATATCTGTATTTTTTATATTTGCATGAGAGTGTATTTATATATTGGTTTCATAATAGTGTTGAGTGCATTGGATACTTTTTTTCCCATTCTTGAGATACTTTACTAAGAAGAATATGTTCCAATTCCATCCAGGTAAACATAAAAGACATAATCCTCTAGCTCTTGAAGACCAGAGGCCTCTATATTTATTTATTTATATTGATGGTTCATTTATTGAACCCCATTTGAATGCATGCCCAGAATGATAACCATCTTGATAAAAATGTCACCTGGTAGAAATTTAGCATCTAAAACCACTCGCTGAATTCACTTTGAGCCACATGCATGTATGAACTACCTGATCTCCTTGCCCTGACACAAGCTTGCTTGGTGAACATCTACATGAGGCCACTTGAGCCTTCCTTCCTCTAAGAAACCTTTTCTGGCCCCCTTCCCTTGCTGAGCCCCATGCAAACATTTACATGTCTATTTGCCCCAACCAGATACGAGGCCCCTCAAGGTCAAGGACTGAGTCTGATTCTTATATCCTCAGTAGGCAGGCCGGTGCCTGCCTCACAACAGAGGCTGTATAAATATTTGTTGAACAAATGTTACCACCTTAAAACATGGTCCACCTCTAGGACAAAGGTCTGCATGTGGCTCTCACACAGCCCTTCTGGCAGGCAGCCCCCAGGTGACGTGCTTCCAAAAATTTAGTTGCTGAGGTTGGCTGATATTCCTAACCCTATTTGGTTTTTGTTTGTTTGTTTGGGGGGGGTGTGTTTATTTATTTATTTTGTTTTTGTTTTTTTTTTTTTTTTGAGTCAAAGTCTCTGTTACTCTCGGTAGAGTGCTGTGGCATCATCATAGCTCACAGCAACCTGGAACTCCTAGGCCCAAACAATCTTCTTGTCTCAGTTTTTCTGTTTTTAGTAGAGATAGGGTCTTGCTCTTGTTCAAGCTGGCCTCAAACTCCTGAGCAGTCCACCCACGTTGGCCTCCCAGAGGGGTAGGATTACAGGGGTGAGACCAATAGGCCCTGAGGCCTATTTTATGCACCTGTCTGCAGCAGGCCTCATCTCCCAGGAGCAAGTCAGTCACCTTCTCACTCCATCCACTCCCAGTACACCTTGGCATTTCTTTCAGCTGCAGTCTACATAGGAAGAGATGAAACCAAATGCCAACTGGTTTCTCTCCAGTTTGGTAGAGACTGTGGTTATGAGCTGGGGGCGTCGACATGAAACCAAAAAAGAAAGAGATGATGATGTCCGATGCCCACCCTGTAGGCTTTAGTCATCTTACTGAAGGGAGCATACACTCCTGTAAGCCAATGTAAATTCCACTGACCTAATGTGAGGTGAACTTGTGTCATAGAGCACTTTGGGAGTTGGGGAGCTGTATCGGA
Organism: Galago senegalensis; assembly: GCA_963575145.1. NCBI lineage: Eukaryota > Metazoa > Chordata > Mammalia > Primates > Galagidae > Galago > Galago senegalensis. The sequence continues at coordinate 36,306 of CAUYTI010097180.1, forward strand.
GATCATAGGAAACTAAGGCAGAGCAGCCTGCCACAGGTTGGCAGGCGTGTTTCAGTGCTTGGGAGGAAGGGTTCTTTTGACACTGTGGAAGGCTTATTTCTAGGGCAGGGGCCTCTGCTGATGCCCCTCTGAGCCTACTGTGCATTGTCTGGGATTTTCTGAGTTTATCATGCCTGATACTCCTGGCTTATACGACTCACCAGCCAGATGGCTTGGTTTACAACAGGTGGACTGTTCTGAGGCCTGTAGGCCTTTAAGCACAGGACCATGAGTTAATTGATGTTTTAGAAGAACCTTAGAGTTATGACATCTCTTATCAAACCTTGATCTGCTTAAGAGAGCCAAGACTAGTTACTATGAGGATATGAAATTTAAATTACCATTTTCTGTAGTCACATTATGGCACCTAATTCTTAGGGAAACTGAGGCAATTCTAGCCCACAGTTCCTCCCTCCGAGTCTCAAGATTTAAGGCAGAATTTCTGACAGTTTCAGACTGTGACTAACTATAAGAGAGAATTACATGTCTATTAAAAATACAGGTTTGGGTGAGGCATGGTGGATCATACCTGTAACTCCATTTAGGGAGGCTGAGGCAGGAGGATTACTTGAGGCCAGAAGTTTGAAACCAGCATGAGCAACATAGCAAGACCCTGTCTGTCTCCCAATTTTTTTTTTTAATTGGCTGGGGGTGGTGGCGCATACCTTTAGTTCTAGTTACTTAGGAGGCTGAGATTGGGGGGATAACTTGAGCCTAGGAGTTGGAGGCTGCAGTGGGCTATGATTGCACCATTGCACTTTAGCCTGGACAACAGAGTGAGACCCTGTCTCTTAAAAAAATTCTAGTTTTGAGGGAATGGATAAGTAGGTGCAGCGTGGGGTGATTTTAAGGCAGTAGATTTATGCTCCATGATACTGTAAGGGTGAAGAAACGAAATTCTGCACTTGTCAAAACATCACAGCATGAACCTGAATGTAAGCTATAGGCAGTTACATAGGATTTAGTTAATGTGTTAATAGTTATTACTCAGTTGCAACACAGTACTACACTAACTAATTAAAATATTAATAACAGAGCAAATCGTTGGGGGAAGGAGGAGATAAAAGGGAACTCTATTATCTATTTTTTTTTTTTTTTTAGACAGAGACCGACTTTGTCACCCTTGGTAGAATGTTGTGGCGTCATAGCTCACAGCAACCTCAAACTCTTGGGTTCAAACAATTCTCTTGCCTTGGCCTCCCAAGTAGCTGGAACTACAGGTGCCCGTCACAATGCCTGGCTGTTTTTAGAGATGGGGTCTTACTCCTGCTCAGGCTGGTCTCCAACCTGTGAGCTAAGGCAATCCACCACCTTGGCCTCCCAGAGTGCTATGATTACAGGCCTGAGCCACCATGCCCAGCCCAGGGAACTCTAATTTCTGTGCATTTTTTTTAAACCTCAAAGAAATAAAGTCTGTTTTTTAAAAATGCAAGATTTGGACCTACTCAAGACACTCTGCATCTGTGAAGCCAGGGCCCTGGAATATGCATTTTTTTCCACAGTTCCACAGGTGATTTGAGTGTGTTCCGAGGTTTGAGAATTCTTGGATATCAGTCCATCTCCTTTCACCATCTGTTTTATGCCAAGAAAGAGCTTAAAGGGGCTTTGTCTAGAGAACTGTTTCCTGTGTGTTAGGATGTGTTTCATCTTTCAGAAGGTGGACAAAAGGCTTCCTGCTAATGCTAGAAGTATTTGCTGCAATTCCACACTGGCAGTTAAACCACAATAAAGAGAATTCAGGCAAGACCAAATTTCAGACGTGGTTCTGTCACCCTTCCAAAGCATGCAGCCTTTCTTCAGAAGGGTGCCCTGCCGGTTCACATTTTAAGCAAGCATGGTCATAGATTATGAAGTAAATTTTACACATGTCTATTTATTTAAATAGCGGTGATCGATATGCTATTGTTGTAATCCATGGCTATGTGTTTAAGTGTCTATTAGCTCAATCATGGCTTTTTAATTACAATTTTTATGTAATTTATATACATATAGATCTTTAGGTTAGGCTACATCAAAATGCTCTGGAAATTAGTATCAGATGGAATTTTGTCAAACTTGTGGGAAGCCACATTGCATTTTTCAAAAGACATACAGACCTAGGTAGCATGTTTTACTGCCGCACAGAAATTTTGCCACTTGACCAATCTTTTCTTCTTCTAGGAATTTGGTGAGTGCACAAATCAAGCCATGGTGAGGTTGAATCTGCTATAAAATTCAGGGTGATGTGAATTGCCATGAGCCACTGCCGCATCCGTTTCTAGCAAGTAGATGAGTCTCGCTATGTAGAAACCACTCACCTAGGCTCTCCTTTTGCCCTGTGTTGGCAGAGTGTCTGTAAACTTAGGGCCTGAAGGTCGGAAAGCCAACTCACGCTGGATGCTAATTTTACATATGTGTGACATGATAAGATCTGTAGCTTTTACCAGTTTCTCCAAAAGCTTCATAACTTAGGAGAATTTAGGAATTTCTGCCTTAGAGAGTGGTCTCTAAATGGATTTTGGTTGTCTTTGTTTAAAAAAAATGTATGTCATGTTATTGAAACATGACATATACTATTACATAAAACATCCTCAAAACATAGGAATTAAAAAGGATGTGAAAAGAAATGAAGATAAAAGGAAGCACTGAGTCTTCACTCCTGGGGCCCCTCGGTGCTGCACTGGCAGAGACCACTGCCTGCTACTACGGCTTCTTATTCTTAAACACGCACACCAGTGGCCTGGGAGGATGACTGAAGTGCAGTCTGATTTCAGAGGTCAGGGATCCTGGATTTTGAGAAAGCTACTGAGTGACGCTGAAGCTGCTGGTCCACAGTACTCGGAGCAGGAGGTCGAGGGTGGCACTTGTGCAGTTCTGCTGCAGGTAGTGACCTCTGTGCGTTCCTTCCATTCTCTCCCAGCTGGCGCCTAGCTTTAGGATATAGAAATGGTTAAAGTCTATGGCATCAGTTTCCCCCAGTGAGGCTTGTAAGAGGCACCGGGGACCCTTTCATTCCTCCTTAACCCAGACCTGCCTTTTCCCTGTGGGACTCTTGAGCTGAGCCTTTGTCTGATTGGCTTAGCAACCTCTTTGTGGTGCTCCTCAGAGAGGCGTGCTGTGTTGATGGCAGCCAGACGTGGCTCCCGACTGCCCGAGTGAGCTCACTTCTGCAGCAAACTTGACATCCTGCTGTACCACGACCAGGGGGTTTCCCACTCATCCGGCTCATTTTGCAGTGAGATGGAAGGGAAATGTAGAGACGTCAGGGAAGGGGCTGGTAGCTTTTAAGCTGTGGATCTTCCTCATGGGCATCTCTGGGCAGCTGAAGAAACTCCTCTGCAGTGATGTCTATTGCCATGGTCACCTTCGGTGTGCTGAACCAAGGTGGCTTGTGATCTGGTCCTAGGAGACTACTCTAGGCTTGAGTGAAATAAGGGAAGATTTTGCTTGAGATAGAACTTCAACTCCCATATTTTCCTAAAAAGAACAAACTAATATCAACTCATAGATGTCCTGAAGAACTGAGAGTCCTGGAGGACAGCAGGAAATAGTCCTAAGGATGCCCCAGCTCTGCATCAGACAGAAAGGTAGGAAACTGGTTGGTGTCTCTAAGCCCACATCTCTCCTCTGCCTCGGCCAGCAGTTTTTAGAAGGGTTTCCCCAAAGGAATGAAAACCAAAGAAGTGTGAGCCTGTGCTAATGAAGAATTGCCCGTGGAGGCATAAAAGTGCAAAGTTAGAGTCATTTCTCACTTCTCTCCTCCCCTACCCTCATGTTCTTTGATTGTGTGCATTGTCTAGGTTATTTATAAAGTCCTGTTATTACAGAGAAACTCAACTTGAGAAAGGTATTCTAACCCTGGACGCTCTGTGCAAAGGCTGCTATTGGTTTTGTTTCCTTGTGTGTCTGCCTGGGGTGACCCGTACTTGAGAAGCAACACCAGGTCCTTTGACAGGAGCTCACCTTTATTAGATTTTAAGATAAGTAGAAGATGCTTTGAGTAGGATATTACAGTCACTCTGATCGGACTCTGCAGTTGTCATGTGAGGCAAGGGGGCTTAATAAATGAAATATGCCAGCATTTATTTAAAAACCCTTTGACGGCCGGGCAAAGTGACTCACACCTGTAATCCTGGCACTCTGGGAGGCCAAGGTGGTGGATCGCCTGAGCTCACAGGTTCGAGATCAGCCTGAGCAAGAGTGAGACCCCATCTCTAAAAAATAGCCGTGCATTGCGGTGGGCGCCTGTAGTCCCAGCTATTTGACAGGCTGAGGCAAGAGGATCACTTGAGCCCAAGAGTTGGAGTTTGCTGTGAGCTGTGATGCCATGGCACTGAACTGAGGGCAACAAAATGAGACTCTGTCTCAAAAAAATAAAAACAAAAACCCTTTGAGGACAAAACGGTTTCCAAGTGTTTGCTTAGCAGAATTTTGAGTGTTCGCCTCAACTATAGTTCTGCCATTTTATAATTAGCGCCGAGAGATGGAACCCACTTCTTCCGATCCTAGTTTTGCATTTTAGAGGTATTCTTTTCTTCCCTGTGTCCAGCATCACAGCTTCCTTTCTCTCCTAAAGACCAGCTTTCTTCAGAAGGACGGAGGCAGCTCTGTTAGCCTAGCTGGTCGGTCTATCCTTCTGTGACCCAGAGTGAAGTTGATGCTTCTGACTTGTAAGAGGCCCTAAACTAAAAGGATCCTTTTACAGGTTTGTCCAGAAACTCAATTTACATCCTAATAAACTCAGAGAATGGATGTAACTGAGTAGGGAGCACCATGAAAGCCTGTGTTGTTTGGGGATTTGCAGGCTGGCAGCCCGCTCAGCAGCAAGGCCGTTTCAACAGCCCACATCATTTTTCTCAATTGTGCGCAACCAAGGAAGTGTTGATATATTTGTTCGTATATTTATATTGATACTGGCAAGGAGTATTACACCCACATATATAATTATTTTATACCGTTTTTCTTTACAATATTTACATTTAAGCCAACAGTGTGTTCAAAAACCACAGTACAGGACAGGCTGACATGTCTTTGAAGAAAAGTAATCACCTAGGTTTGATGCGATTTTTTTTTTTCTGTTTGTTCTTTGCTTGCATCTGAGAGTTTTTTGTCACTTCTTTTTTTAATGTCATGTTCTTTCAGAAATGCCCTTGACTGAGGCAGGTTGGTGATCTTTCCTTCCCAGCCTGTCCCTTCTCTCTCCCTCAGTTCTTCACAGAAGGTGATTTCCTTTGAGATCAGGGACAAGTCGGTTTGTGTTCCTTATGTAGGCCCTGTTGCACTGTGGGCTTTGGGAATGAGATGCCACCTTTTCCTCCTTCCAGAAGTGACTCACGAAGCAGTTTCATTTGGTTCTACATTGTTGTGTCATTACGTCCAAGGAAGGGGAAGAGATGTGTTTACTAAACGTTGGACTTGAAATCTAGCCTATTTGTTCGAACAGGTCTTATTGGATTCCAAAGCTATTTCATAGCTAGAGTCAGCTACAGACGTTATTTTGATGAGAAAGTTCCTTGTAAGAGGCATGTGGCCCTCACAGGTCTGCCTGGGCCAGAGGGATGGTGAGGTCTGTCCTACAAGTCTGGTCATTCCCTGGAGGTCTGGGATGACTCAGGCAGGATTAAAAGTGGGGTGTTCTAAAAAAAAAAAAAGTGAAAGGAAATATTGATGAGAAAATGGTCCCTAAAAGTGGAGTATAAGTGACAGACGTATTGGGAAGTTGGAGTTCACTTTGAAATAGACACCAGAGCCTCTTACTCATTTGCTTAGACCAGTGATTGTCAACCAGTGAGTAGCGGCACACTGGTGTGCCGTGAGAGGATCTTAGGTGTGCCACAAATGTTTTTAAAGATCATTAATTATTTTCAAAAGAATTTCAAAGCACAGTAAGTATATTCTTTTTTCATTCTGTCACAGACCCGCTGACTCTGACTCTGTCTCCTCTCCTGCCTGTAGAACGCCAGCACAGCGTCTCTGCTGAAGATTACCAAGCTCTACTAAAGACTAGGATCTATCTATTCTAAGACTGCTTTACTCTCTCAAAGACTCTCTCTCTCCCCCATCAGCTAAAGTAGATAGCCCTCAGGCACCTAAGAGAAATTGTTCCTGAGCAAGGTAGCTTAGCGGTCCATGTCCGGAACCTGGTTAAACCGGGCCTGAGACCTGGCCAGTCCCAGGCCCTGACAAGCAGTTGCAGCGTGGGCTGTGACAGGAAATGCTCCCTGTGTGCCAGGCTCGGGGTGTTACGTGTGTGCACTGTCTCATTTAACCTACCACAGTCCTAAGAGGATCTGCACTTTCACCCAGCCTGCAAGTGAGAAATCTGGATCTCAAAGAAATTACACTGAAACATGTCAAAGCTGGGGTCTGGCCCACTTCCCTGCACTGTGATCTTGACCATAGTTTTATTTGCCTCATCTGAACTATACAGAGGGTAATGCACTTGATGAGATTCTTTCAAGGGTTGACTGCCATGATTTACGTGACGCACTTAACACGGTGCCCAGCCAGCACTCAGTATGGTTAGTTCTTACTGATAATGATGGTACGAGGTTAATTCTTACCAATAATGATGACAGTCATGTGTACTAGATCCTCAGCTAGCAAGGGGCAGAGGAGGCATCTGGCCTCTAGGTGTTATACTGATGTTTGTGGGGCACCTCACCATGTCCCAGTGTTGAAAAGCAAGACTAGACGCTGTGTCTCATTACAAAGGCTCCCACTCTCTCTGCGCAGAGCTCTCTGGGAGACCCTCGGAAGGTGGCAGAAAGCCTCCTTCCCCACAGAACCCAAGAGGATAATGTGGGGTTTGTGGAGCAGCTTGGCAGCTTAGGCAGGAACCCACTCAGCAATCATTAGGATGTCACCAGCACCTCATTCGGCTTTAGCACTAATGATTTATTTCCCCAAGGAGAAGGGAAGTGTAACACTGGAGCTCTGGGATTCAGGTCTCAGAGCAGCTGGTTCCTTTGCTCGTGACCTCAGGCAAGTCATTTTTTCTGCACTCAGTGTGAGTGTCTTGAAAACTTTAAAATGTGACGTGAAGCCAGAACTCCCCTCTTTCCCTGAGCTCTCAAGAACATAAGCCTTTTTTTTTTCTTTTTTGAGACTGAGTTTCACTCTGTTGTCCAGGCTACAGTGCTATGGCATCAGCCTACCTCACAGCATACGCAGATTCCAGTTTAAGTCACCCTCCCACCATAATACCCAGCTATTGTTTTCTGTTTTTAGTAGAGATGGGGTCCACTCTTGCTCAAGCTGGTCTTGACCTCCAAAGCTCAAGACATCCTCCTGCCTCGGCCTCCCAGAGGGCTACAATTACAGGCCTGAGCCACCAGGCCTGGCCCACAAGCCTTTTTAACATGGCTGGGCAAAGGCCACTCCTTCAAATGAGTACACCAGTGACTATGTCATCTGTAAATTATGCTTTCTTAAGGAATTAACTTCATTGAGGCAGTTTGTTATTAGAAGCCAATTCTCATACAAATTAGGGTCCAACAAAAGCGTATGTTTTTCATTGACACTAGAAGAGTTGTTTAAGAACATAGCATATAAAGCTTTTTTGAAAGTCAAGCTATTATAATTGATGGATAATAATTTAATAAGAAATATTTAGTTTCCTATGTTTGAGGATGGTTCTAATGACAACTCTGAATCCAGTGTTGTGCTGTCTCCCAGAAAGAGGCATACAACAGAATTTATTATGAAGAATAATATTAATTTTATTTTTTATTTTTAGAGTCAGAATCTCACTGGAATATGGTAGTGTCATCATAGCTTACTGCAGCCTTGAACTCCTGTGCTCAAGAGATCCTCTTGCCTCAGCCTCCCAAGTAGCCAGAATTATAGGAGTATACCACTATTCCTGGCTTGTTTATTTATTTATTTTTGAGACAGAGTTTTACTTTCTTGCACTGGATAAAGTGCTGTGGCATCATAGCTCACAGCAACCTGAAACTCTTGGGCTTAAGTGATCTTCTTGTCTCTGGGTGCCCACTGCAATGCCCAGCTATTTTTAGAGATGGGGTCTCACTCCTACTCAGGCTGGTCTCAAACCTGTGAGCTTAGGCAGTCCACCCACTTTGGCTTCCCAGAGTGCTAGGATAACAGTGTGAGCCACCGCTCCGGCCTATTTTATTTTTTTATTTTTTTGTAGGGATGAGGTCTGGCTGTGTTGCCCAAGATGGTATTGAACTCCTGGGCTCAAGTGATCCTCCTGCCTTGGCCTCCCAAAGTGCTGGGGTTCCGGGCATAGGCCACTGTACCTAGCATGTATATTATTTTTTTAAATGATTGAATATGTATTCATTTACAAACCTCTGGGAGAAGAAGTAAATTCCCCATTTTCCTATCACTCTTCCTTCTCTGTCCCTCCCTCCACCCAGTGAATGAAATAGACTTACAGCTGAAAATAATTATTGTCATACGAGTTGCATTCAGCTCCCTGACTTTCAGTTCTTAGTGTATTTGAGAAAGTAGAGGGCCCTGGCTCGGCGCCTGTGGCTCAAGTGGCTAAGGCGCCAGCCACGTATACCCAAGGTGGCGGGTTTGAATCCAGCCTGGGCCTGCCAACAATGACGGCTGCAACCAAAAAAAATAGCCGGGCGTCGTGGCAGGCACCTGTGGTCCCAGCTACTTGGGAGGCTGAGGCAGGAGACTCGCTTGAGGCGGGGAGTTGGAGGTTGCTGTGGGGACCAGGGATCTGTGATGCCACAGCACTCTACCCAGGGGGACAGCTTGAGGCTCTGTCTCAAAAAAAAAAAAAAAAAGAAAGAAAGAAAGTAGAGGGCCCTAATTTATCTTTGCCTTTCTCCTCCTGTCTGCCTAAACAAAGAATTCCCAGCACCATTTGTCAAGCCACGTTCACAGATTCAGTCCCATCTCTCCAGGGCCTCCCACCTTCACTAGTTGTCATCTTGCACCTGGGTACCACATTGCACCCAGGTGCTGCTGAGCTGGGGGCTGCGGCGTGTCTCAGCATTCTATCCCAGAAATGCTCACCAGGCTCTACTCTCCGGCCACAGCAGAAGGCCAGGGGCATGTATGCGTGGGCCTTGTCTACATGCCTGGGTGTGTGTAATTGCCCAACCGTGCCTGTCGTTTCACCAGCAGTAAAAATCCAGCAGGGAAATGAATGCTAAAATTAGTTTGTTTGTCCTTTGACAAGATCTCCCCAGTTGAAAGAATTTTGTTTATCTAACTGGCTGGGCAGACTTTGCTAACATCAAAATTAACTGCCTTGCTTAATGGTGCAATAGATTGTATTCTAAAGAGCTTCCCTTGAATTCTCCTTGAAAAGACATTTGATCTAGAAAGTCCAGCCTCTGGCACAGTTACAGCATTTTGTTGTAGATTTTTTTTTCTTTTTCCTGTTCGTGCCAGTTGGAGGATGGACGCACATAGTCCATCCTAGCTTTACCCTGAGTTCCTACATCTGTTGGGTGGGTGGGTGGGTGGATTAACGGATGGACTGACGGATGGATGATGCATAGATTGGCAGATTCACAGTTCACTTTGCCTTGCCATGTGTCTTAGAAGTCTGTTAACATTTAAAGGGAAAGAAAACCTGTAATCAGTCTCCTTGCAAAATGTTTTTGGTAAACTCCACCCTATGGCTGTGTCTTTGGGCCTCATCCATTCACGTGTTCATTCATTCAACAAAAACAGGAAAGCACATAGGTTGTAGATTTGAACAAAATAATAATCTCTTCCCTCCAAAGAGCCAACAATCTAGTGTGAGACACGAGCATCAAAAGGCAATGAATGCAGATAATTATTTAACTCTAGCCACAATCATTGTTTTTTTACTTGACTTTTTATAGAGATATAATTCACATGTCATAAAAATTCACCATTTTAAATTGTACAATTCAGTGGGTTTTTTATGTAGTTTTACGAAGTGGTTTTTTGTCTTTAAAATGAGACAATTGAGTGAAAAGTTCAGGCCCTTATGTGGCCATGTTGTCAGCCCAACCACAAACACTTGGTCTGACTCACTCTGACCTATTTTTCACTGTGTTGGCCTTGTGTCATGTGTGATCAGTGATGTCATAACGGGAAGGGCGGACATGAGAGGCATTCAATTCAGACGTGATCTCCTGCACTGAGGGAAGATTCCTGGGACCCGTACAAGCAGGTGCTTCTCACAGAAGAGAGCTTCAGTGGCAACTTTCTTCTCTGCCCCTTACTTGAACTTCCTGGTTCTGGATAACCAAATCAACCTAACCAAAAATGCTGAGTTTGGTGAAATGCAGTGATTTTGCTCAGCTGACTCTGTTTTAAGAAAATAATGACTCATTCACTGGTCTTCTTACTACATATTATTTGACTTGAAAAGTCAAATGCTTGCATTTCAGATGCCTTGCAAGGGTACTCTGATCGGGGTCTGTGCAGGTAGTCAGGGTCCAAGTCTGGTTTTTGGCTCTGCCCAAGTGTTGCTTTGTTGTCTTGTTCTCCTGTGAATATAAGGGAAATGACACACCCAGTCTCATTTACGGGGTGCTGAATGAACCAAGGTGGACCTGAGGTACAACTACTTTGGACCTGCACTTCCTCCTAGTAGAGGCTAAGCTTTCGGGAACTTGTCTGCTTGGTAGGCTGTCAGCCATCGTACAGCATGTTCCACGCACTACGCAACACTGATTTCATCAGAAAGCAGCCCTTGTAGCATCACCAACAGATCTGGCAATGAGTAAATCAGAGTTCATGTTCATAGCATTGTGTGAGAAAACCCCCCTTAGACATCAGTATCTAAGGTGGAATTCACTGTTGCGGATACTTCAAGATCACAACCACAATAATGTTTTCCACTTATATAGTCACATACAAATTGCAGGGCACTTCCAGATTCCATATCTTGCTAATTATTCTCGTGTCTGCCTTGCAATGCCCCTGTATGTCAGAGGCTATGGTATTCCCCATAGTTCAAGTGGAAACCCCCCACGCCAGATCACTGACTTGCCCCCTGATGGCCAAGTTGTCTCTTCTGTCCTCTGTGCTTTCTTTCCTCCTCTCCTAAATGCTTCCCTGCTTTCTCTGCTGCATTGTTCTGGAGTATTTTTGTCTCTGATTTGCTAATGACTTATCAGTTCGATTTACAAAGGTAAAACACCTGCTTGTGTAATTTCTGACATTCAAAAGACTCATGAATACATCTGACGGTTAATTTTATTCACTCCTTTCCTTCTGCTTTATAGAGGCCTGTGAGTTTGGGTTAATTAAGCTGGGTTTTTTTTTTCTTTTGCCAGCAAGCTGGTGATCTTCTAGGTTGAATCAGCAGCTTAGTTATCCTTGGGCTGTGATCAGTGACAGAGCCTCCGGGAATCTTCTGTTCCTTCCCCCTTAGAAGAACACAAGATGGCAAGCCGGTTTGCAAGTTGCTTTTGAACACACACATGGCTCATCCTCTTCTCCTTTTAAAGGTATATGACCGACGGTGGACTTGGCCTCTATACCCGTCGCCTGAACCGGCTCCCTGATGGGATGGCTGTGGTGCGAGAGACCCTGCAACGAAATACCTCCCTGGGCCTCGGAGACGCTGACAGGTAAGCTTGCTTCACTTGGGGTGGGCCAGATGCACAGGTGATTCCAGAGTGGCCTGAGAAATGAGGCCTGTGGTGGTGGGACATAGATTGGGAGGAGAGGAGGGCTGCTGAGGGCTCCTGAGTCCTGCCTCTGTGTAGGGTAGCACTTCTGACAGCAGGAACACAGGGAGTTCAGGCTTGGGCGGTTTTGTTGTTGTTTTGATTGTTGCTACTGCATCTTTGTTAGCTCAGCAGGCCCTAAGGGCTGCTTTCCTTCCTCTCTCGTTAGGCAGCTTTCTAGGTATTAACACCTTGGGACACACAGCTCTGTGTGCGGAAGGAGCTTTTATGGTCTTGGCTGAGGAGACTTCACCTTCAAGCCTCCTGTTGCCTAGTAATGGGAGGCAAGGCTTAAAGATGTAGGCTTATACACCACATGCTGAGAAGGTGACATTATAGGGATTGATTATGTGTCATGGCCATCGCTGGCAGAGAAGAAAAGAGCATCAGAAAACACTGCTGTAAAGAGGTCTTTGGGGCCTCCACGTTCTCGTCTTTGCTCTGACACAAACCAATTCTGTGACCTTGAGCAGCCCTCTTAAAGAAGGGATTTGGGCTATATGATTTCCAGGATCCTGTCCAGCTCTAATGTGCTATAATTCTGGATTTCAGTACAGATTTCAAATACCCTTTAATGATCTGGCTGTTCAAGGATTTTTCTGACCTACTTGACCTCTTTCCACATCTGGGCTGATGAGCTGTAACGTGGAATTTAGATGTGAGTGGTTTGAAATGACTCTACGCTCTTTGGGTACAAAACCTCATGCATCGGAAAGCCAAATAGTAGCACAAGGACGGTGCCTGATGTCCCCTTAGCAGGGCATGCTTTTTACGGAGAGCAAAGTGACTTCTGTAGTTCTCTGACTTCTGAGAAATAGGGCAGCACACTAAAGAGACAGATCCCAAAAATCACACCCGGAAAGGGAATTTGCTGAGGAGGAATCTTCACGTTCTCTCAGGGAAGGCTGGGAGACACTGAATTCGTTATTAGGAACTTGGGGTCGGGCCCAGTCTCTACCACTGACTTGAACATGTCGTTCCTAGAGTCTCCCCAGCCTCTAGGCTTGTGATTTATCTATTAGGATGAGAAAAGGTTTTCCACTAGAGTTCTTGCCTGAGTCGGCTTCTTCTCTATACTTAATAAAGACTATAAACTCTCTGTAACTAAAATCTTTATGGTAAATTATATTGGGGAAATAAAAATCAGTTGGAGCACGCCCACTGGAGATTTCATAATTTGCCGAATTATCTTGCTTCTGCATGTTCTTGTACACACCTAGTTGGTGGGTAAATCTAACAGTATGAAATCCTGGCCTTACAAGGTGTGTTTCCCCTTGTAGCAGAAGAAGAATCTGCACTAGGCAGTTTAATTTAATGCTTCATTGCAGGGTTAATGGAATCATTAGAGATCACAGCTGAGCTTGTTTCTGGTTTTGGAGATGGAAGATTTGGAGGCGGGGTTGAAAAGATGGGCAGCATTTGTGAGATGGTTTTCATTTAGCTTATAAGACTGAACAAAATAGGCAACAGTGTCTCCTGGTTCTCCTCGGGCGGGGATGCTCCGATGTGATCATTTATTTAGGAATGAACGGTTAGCTGATGAAGTTTCAAAGAAAGAGCTCGAGTGGCTTTTTAAGAAATAGCATTTAATAATGTTTCTTTCTGTTTTATAAGTTCTGACCTCAGGGAGATACTTTGCATTGTTCTAGAGTGTTTTTTAATCTTTTTTTTTTTAATCAAACGGGACACTCGAACCTATCGTTAAATTTCCTTGGCACACTTATATTGATCCAAAAAAGCCAACAGAAAAAGAATATATTTACTAAGCTTTGCGCTTCTTTTGAAATAATTTAATTCATGACCTTTAAAAAGTTTTGCTGCACGGCTACGATTCTCTCGTAGCGTGCTTCAAAATCACAGTTCTCGAATATGCTAAATTTCTTTATTCTCCAAAATCATTGTGAAGAAACCACAGTAATACTTTATCTTTGGCTAAGTTGAAATAGTAGTGGATTTGTTTCTATGAAATTCTTGTTGAAAATCTCAAATACAGTGTGAAAATTAGTTTCGCAAATACAGTTGCGAAAACTAGGTTCTAGATGACTGTTTCCCGAAGTGGAAAACTAACACGAATAATATAAGAAATAAATTTAGGTGGTAGACTTTAAACTATGTTGATCAATGGGATTCCTATGGTAGACAGGAAAACACTTCTTTTTAAGGAGTATGTTTTAGTTTTTTTGTTTGTTTGGGGTTTTTTGAGACAATGTCTCACTTTGTTGCCTCTGGCTAGAGTATAGTGGTGTTAGCCTAACTCACAGCAACCTCAAACTTCTGAGTTCAAGCTATCCTCCTGCCTCAGCCTCTCAAGTAGACTACAGGCGCTCACCACAATGCCCAGCTAATTTTTCTACTTCTAGTAAGGACAATGTCTTTCTCTTGCTCAGGCTGGTCTCAAACACGAGCTGAAGTGATCCTCCTGCCTCAGCCTCCCAGAGTGCTAGAATTTACAGGTGTGAGCCAGCACAACCTGGCCAGTTTTAATATTTGAACTTTAAATATGAATTTAATCTTAAGTTTAAACTTTAATTTTACAACTAGCACCTCAGACCGATGATTTTACAAATATTGCTTAAGGTAAGGCTAGTGTAGGCTTAAGACAATTTAATGTGAAACATCAAGGAAGAATATCACAGCAGGTGTGTTGTTATGTCAGAAAGAAAGTAATATGTAAATAGCTGCAATTTGGATAATGCTATTCTTGTCCCGGTGCAGGCCACCTCATAGAAATTGTTCTTTATACAATTTAAATTAGATAAGTGACCAAAATTCTTCATTTCTAACTTGGCAGTCAGAGCTAAGGTGTTCCCAGCAAGTACTGTATATAAAGACAGTTGTCCTTATGAATTCACACATAAGCAATAGACCACTGTGGGTTCTATGCAGGAAATAGGAAAAGTACTGAGAGGTCAGGTCTGATAAAACCTCAGCCAAGGGAGGACTAGCATGAGAAAGGCAGCTCCCTGTGTGAATAAGAAAATCAGTAACCTCAGAATTGCAGCTGGGAGAACAGCTATTGGAGGGCAAGACCTTAGAGGAGGCTGGCCTGCCAGGCAGACCGTGGCTGTTTGCAGCAGGATGTGGCTGCAGTATCTTCAGGGTTATTAAAAGTAACCGATAGGAATGTGTGCCGTTGGAGCCTGGGAGATAGAGACCATGTCAGTTTGTGAGTCTGGTATGTCACCAGCCAGCTTCTGAGAAATAATAAACGAAGATAGTAAATTCAAAACGCCAAGTGTGCCCTTGATCTGCTGTCACTCTTCAGGCTTGCCACCCCTGGGCTCCAGGATTTTCCTGATAGTGATCAGTGGCTACTTCCAGCAAACAAGGGCCAGCCAGCTGAGGAGGGAGGATCAAAAGGGACAAATGGAGGCGGCTTATAATGTATCATAAGGCCCTAGATAATAGACAAAGGGAGCCTGGAGGTCTCCAGACTCACCCCCTGGGAGGAAGAAATATGGCAAGGAGAGTCAAGAGACTGGGCTACAGGCAGTCAGATGGCTCATCCTACGTGCACCTCTGTCCCCTCAGAGCCCACTGCAAGTCCATGAATTCTAGCAAGACGAGTGCTTTGAAAGCGTAAAGCTCAGTGCTATGGAAGTTTCAGCTTGTGAGTCCCTTTCTGGGTGGCTCCAAAGCCTTGCCTTGCTCAGGGTCCCTTTCTGTATTGGCCTGTGCTTTAGCACAAAATGGGCCAGGACACTTGGCTGCTGAGAACACCTGGAGCACAGAACTCGGGCCTGGTGTGCACAGCAGATCAGGAGGGGGACCTTGGAACTTCTTGGGAACTTTCTTCTAAGCCACTGGCACACTTAGGAACTTCAGTGGCTTTTCTTAATCTAGGGCAAAAAAGACAAATTACTTCAAACCTTCCAGACAAAAAACAAATGCTGTGAGATAAAAAACAAATGCTGTGAGATAAAGAGCCAGCCCAAGACTGAAACAAAATGAAAATTTCCCTCCAACTTTGTGCCAGGAAACCAAGCAGAAAGGAGGGACTTTCTTTTTTTCCTCCTCCATGTTAAAGGTTTTTTATTGTCCTCCATATTATAATGTTCTATGTGTAGAGATTGCTCTTTCAGTTAAGGGTTCAGAGGGGCCGTACAGACTTTTCAGTCTGTGTTTGAGGCTCTGGCCTTGGTATTCAGAGCTGTCCTAGTTTAAGCTTCCATTGGGAAGCTACTCTGGGGAGAGTCCCCCGGTGTGAGGGGGTAACTATGCAACCTGGTATTTGAGCAGCCTGCCAGGCTAAGCCCTCCTTCCTCACCAGGAGTGTCACAAGGGCTCCAAGAGCCCACAGTACCACTTGGCTGCTTAGCTTTGCAATTTGGGTGATTTGTGCAGAACAAAGCTCCTGGCACCAAGCTGTGCATTCACAGATTCGGCCCAACCTGGAGGGAAAAGTGTAATCCAGACCAGCATCCCAGCCAGCAGTGGGCTTGGTGGGGAGCCCTTGCCAGGTATTAAGTCCCCAAGCCAGTTATTTCTTAGGCATAGACCTTGCTCAAGCCATGGAAGAGAAAGAGGAAAAATAAAAAGAGAGTGATTCCCTTACCCTCCATTCCAAGCCCCTCCCCAAAGATATCCAGGTCCTGGGAAATAAAGTCACTTATCAGCTGACATTTAGATAGGGAGAATTCCCTGGCTCATTTAGATGGGCTCAGTGTAATCGCAAGGTCCTGAAAAGTGGACGGGGAAGGGAGAAGAGGAGGTCAGGGTACCGTAATAAGAGAAGGACTTGCCCTGCCATTGCTGGCTTTGAAGAAGGAGGAAGAAGGCTACAGACAAAGAATGCTGGTGGCTTCTATAACAGAGGAAGGACAAGGGGACACACGCTGCCCGAGAGTCTCCAGAAATGCACATGGCCCTGCTGACACCCACAACCTGAGCCTAGGAGACCCATGTCAGAATTCGGACTCATACAACTATGAGAGAATACATTTTCTGTTATTTTAAGCCATTGAGTTTATGGTGATTTGTTGAAAAGCAATAGATAACTAATAAAAACTTATATCAAAAAATAATAACAATAATAGTTGCCATGTCCTGATGGATTCTTATTCGCCAGGAACTGTGCAAGCACTTTTCAAATATTACCTCATTTACACCCAACCCTCTGAGAGAAGATAGTATCCTAGTTTCATAGATTCAAAGCAGTGATTCCCAGAGAGGGTTAATAAACTTGCCTCTCTGAGCTTGTTACACAGCCAACAAGTATACAAGCTGGGATTCAAACCGAGGCTTTCCTGACCCCCCCAAATTCTCCAACTGCCTAAGATAGGGCCTCTTAAGGGAGCGTTTCTTGTAAAGAATCTTCGGCTGGGTGCCTGTGCTCAGTGGTTAGGGCACCGGCCACATGCTCTGGGGCTGGTAGGTTTGAACCCGGCCCAGACCTGCTAAACAAAAACAAACAAAATGCATATATATATAGCCAGGTGTTGTGGCAGTCACATGTAGTCCCAGCTATTAGGGAGGCTAAGGCAAGAAAATCACTTGAGCCCAGGAGTTGAAGGTTGCTGTGAGCTGTGATGCCACAGCACTCTACCAAGGGTGACAAAGTGAGACTCTGTCTCAATAAAAAAATAAAATAAAAAGAATCTTCCATTCCTGAATTCTGAGCCCTTACTTTGGTGTCATATTTTTAAAGGAGCCCTTAGTCACTAAACACAAAACAATTTGCATTCCGAGGAAAAAGGGAGTATTCTTGACTCGTCTCCCCCATCCCAGATGTTTCGCACATAGACCCCACATGCGAGTTTGCCCCCACCCCTTTCTGCATCCATGATCTCAGACCTCAAGGAGAAGGTTCGAGGAGCCAGTTTGCTCCTTGCCCTTTTTGCAAGTTCAGCGGAGGGATGCTTGTTTGTGAATTTAGACCTACTGCAGTTTTGTATTGTTAGTTGGGGAAGGAGTCCACAATTTCAAGACCTCAGGCCATGTTTGATGTTTGCCTTTATTGACCTAGGAAGGGCAGGGCCACCAGAATCTGCATACATTCTCTAGTCATCCAAAAATTCTCTTTCCTGGCCTTGGCTAACCACTGCATGACTTCTGAGGCAATTGCTAGAGATTCTCTACCCAGAGCTTGGGGGTCTGTGGTTCCTCCAGAGGCTGGACCATGGCTCACGGAAGGACCCCCAGTAAACCTTCCCTGGCTCCCCAGTGTCTTCCCTCTGTGCCTAATTTTGATCTTCCCACCATCATCAAGTAAAGCAAGGGAAATCCTCATTCTTAGACTAATCTCATTTCATACCATCCCGCCTTGCAGTATTTGAACCTTGTTTCTCCTACATCCATGTGTGGCCATGAGAGAATATAGACCTGGCTACTCAATCTGATAGCTACCAGTGAAGCATGTCTGTAAAATTTTAAATTAGGCTCAGTGTCCATGACTCAGTGAGAAGGGTGCTGGCCGCATACACCAAGGCTGATGGGTTCAAGCCTGAGCTGGGCCTGTTAAACAGCAATGACAACTGCAACCAAAAGTAGCTAGGTGTTGTGGTGGGTGCCTGTAGTCCCAGCTACTCAGGAGACTGAGGCAAGGAATCATTTAAGCCCAAGAGTTTGAGGTTGCCGTGAGTTGCTACTGAGGGTGACAGGATGAGACTCTGTCTCAAAAAATAAATAAATAAATATTGAATTAACTAAAATTAATTAAAAGTTCGGGTTTTTAGTCATACTAACTGCATTTCAAGTACTCGAAAGTCCCATGTGGCAAGTGGCTATCCCTATTGGACAGTACAGACATGGAACATTTCCAGCACTGCAGAAAATTCTCTTGGACAGCACTGATAGGGACTGTCTGTTTTATTGTAAGGGTGGCTGGAGAATAAAGAGAAGCCGTGGAATTTGCTGTAAGGATGCCCCAGTTCCAGCCCTTAACTCTCTTGGCACGTCACTTAACTCTCTTGAGTTTCAGGTTTTTGTCTCTAAAAAGAGGACAGAATTTAGACCTGTTTCACAGGACTATTATAAGGACCAAATCAGGTGAATGAACACGGCAAAAGTGTTTTTTAAAGTACCCAGGATTAACACTTCAATTATTCTTAGATCCTGCAAGCCCTTTAGGGCAATCTGGGCTCTACCCCTCTGTAACTCACTATATTTACTTAACTCACTAGTCCCCTTCTTTCTGGCTTATCGTAACTATATGTAATAAGCAAACAATTATAAATTAAAGGAATATAGCGTTAGGAGCCGGGAAAATGTAAGTTAGAATATGATGTGCAGAAAGGGGAGAAAACAGAAAACATGGGTACATGAACCACAAGGTCCTACCTGGGGGCATCTTTGGGTAATTTCAACATTAATCTTCCTGCTGGCCCATGTAAAAATGAACTTGGCCTTACTTTCCCCCCGTCTTTCTTTCTGCCTTCTCCCATATTCTCCCATTCTGTTTGGTCTTCATCTTTTTTTGCCAGGATCAATCAGTTGATTGCTCTCCCCCACCCCTTCTCCCTCTCTCTTTCACTCCCTGCCCTTGCCTCTCCCTGTCTTTGCCTACCTTAGAAATCCCTGTTACTCCTTGTATGTCCCTGAGCATTTTTTTCAATCCTGTATTCAAGGACTATATCTATTCTCTTGGCATGAGAAGATGCCTTCAGCGCAGTGCCCAGCATCAGTGATCTTTATTGTTCCCTTCCCATCCCCATTCCTCTTTCTTCTCCTGCTTGTATAGAGGAAGCAGAAACAAAGTAGAGAGTGTGAAAGTCACTTTCATTTTAGAGCTCATAAAAGGAACCTTAGAGGCAAATCTCTATTTCCCTGGTAACAGGGTGATAATTACTGCATTGACCTTTCCCAAAGGCCTCTTTTTTGTGGGTACCACTGCCTTCCTCCTTGAGAAGAGCTGTTTCTTGTGGGATCAGTGGTCAGGGGCCACCTGTGCTGCAAGCGGTGGGGTGGGGGGGCGAGGGTGGGAGGGGAGGAGGGTGCTGACAGGAAGCAAACCATCTGCACTTAAACCACAGAGGAATTCTCCTAGGGGTCGTAAAGAAAAGAGAAGGAATGGTCTTCAGAATACCATTTCTTGGGCATGCGGTGTTTTCATGTTAAAAAGTAAAAAGCAGCATGGTGGCCCCATGAGAACCTCCCAGTCCCTGATGGTGCCAGCATCATAACTTTGTTCCATAACTTCGTTGTACTGTTGAGTAGAAGCACAGCTGAGTTGGAGACTGGGGGGATGGAGAGCGTAGTTATGTCCCCTAATTATATTTTCTATAGTGGTGCCTTTTCAACAGTTGTTTAAAGGTAGTGTGTAGACTTAATGGTTGTTCAACCTATGAATGAAAGATAGTTGGCAATATGAAAGCAAAAATGAGAGACCAAAGAAAAAAGCCAAAATGGGGAATCTGTCTCTGCGTTTACTCCCCTAGTGAACCCAAAGCATAAGCCCCAACCCCAGTCAGAATCTGATGATGTCTGTGCCCTACAACAAAAAACAACCTCATGTGTTTTAATCCAGGTACATGAGAAAGTCTTTTATCAGTCAGGATAGGACAGGTTATGCTCCATGACAAACACCTCCAGGGGGAGGGGGATCTACCCTTAGCTATTTGACAATTGCTGTGTTGTAGGTCATTTTCACTCTGGGGCCCACGGTGCCGGAGGAATTGCCATTTAGAGCATTGCCAGTCTTCGTGGCAAGTAGAACAAACTAAGTGTCTCTTAAAGCTTCTGCCTGGCTTGGCATGGTGGTTCACAGCTGTAATCCCAGTACTTTAGGAGGCTGAAAGAGGAAGATCACTTGAGGCAGGAGTGACCAGCTCAAGACATGGTCATACCCCATTGCTATAACAAAGTAGAAAAAATTACCTTGGTATGGTGGCAGAAGTTTATAGTCCCAGCTTCTTGAAAGGCTGAGGCAGAGAATTGCTTGAGCCCTGAAGTTTGAGATTGCTATGAGCTATAATGATGCTCCTGCTCTCCAGCATGAGAAATAGAGCTAGATCCTGTTTTTTAAAAAAAAAAAAATTCAGGCAGTGCCTGTAGTTCAGAGGAGTAGGGTGCTGCTCCATATGCCAGAGGTGGCGGGTTCAAACCCAGCCCCAGCCAAAAACTGCAAAAAAAAAAAAATTCTTCTTCCTGGAAATGACCCATGCATATTTCATTTATTTGCCATTGGCCAAGGGAAATATATTGATACATTTAAATTCAAAGGCAAAGGGAAGTGAAGTTCTACCATGTACCTGCCAGTAGAACAGAAAAACACACGTTAACTACATGAATGACTATCACTGTTTTATTACATACATAAGTAACTGCCTGAGCTTAATGTGTCCCTTCTTCCCCTGTAATTTAACCAGTTCTGTAACATGTATTTCACCACATATTTCCCGTTTACCTATCAGGTGCCAGATACCGTGCCACCCTGTCTGACTGCATGGCCTCTGGTATCTCTCTGGGGGATAACAAGCAGGTATAATTGCCTTTTGGGTAGATGAAAGAACATGATAACTGAATTGGTTAAGAAACTATATCCAAGTGCAATGGGTCAGTTGTATTTCAACAAAATATTTGGATTATATTTTACTATGTGACAGCTTATAGAAAATGCTGATAATGGCTTGATATTTATTGAGCTTTGCACCAGGCCCCTGGGATCTAAAGATGAGTAGGACATATCCTGTACTCAGGAAGCTTATAGTCAGGTAGAGGAGGTTACACCTAAAAGGCCATTATGATGCAGTGTGCCACGTACCACAGAGAGTTGTATCATGTACTTTGGGAGTAGGGAGGGCTGGAAACATCTCTAGGGGTCTGTGTATGGTCAGTCCTACATTGCAAACTCACTGTTTTCCTAATAAAATGCAGAAGACTTCTTCTCCTGATGTGGAAGATCTTTAGAAACATTACCCAGGTATCTGTTAGGCCTGCCACCTCATGATCCATTTGGGATTTTCTTTTCTTCTTTTTTAAAATTTTATTTAATATCCTTTATCTCTCTTAAAGGGCGTGGTAGCCATGATTTCTGTTACTAAAATATAAGCTCTGACTGAAATAAGCCCAGTCTCTAAGGCAGCCCTGTGAACAAGTGCCCTTACTTCCACTGTACCCTCTGTATTGGTCATGATGGACAGCTCTGACAGCCCAGAGTTGCAGTGAGACTTTGTTTCTATCCAAGGTTACTTTGCATATAAATTTATTTTCCCAAAGCTGCCTCTCCTATGCTACTTTATGTCAAATAAAAGCTTTCAGTGCCAGAGTTGGGTTTGTTCAGAATCATCCTTTGTAGCCCTCTGACTTTGCCAATGAGGAAATTGAGATTATTAGCAGCCCAATGATTACTCTCTGTCCTCCAGGCTTTAGGATCAAGGTCATCTCTGTTTGCGTTTGGAAAGCATGAACGCTAAGTAACTCTGATGAGAGCACGCATAATCTATCTGGAGATGGTTATGAATGCAGTCCATGCAAGGGAAGTGGTGCACTTAGAACCAAGAGACCTTGTCCTAGACCTGGCTCTGCTGCCAGTGAATATCTTGGCAAGATGCTTTCTCTCTGTGTCCTCATCTCTCCATCTGCGCAGTCAGACTAGCTGATCTTTGAGGTGCTCAGCCTCCCGTAAGTCAGTGTTCTTGTTTATCACTTGAAGGGCAGAGTTAACGGAATGACTCACAAGTTATAGCTCATCCATGCAGGGGAGGACTCTATGGACTGTTTGTCTCTGAGATATGACATGTGTCATTGTGTGATAGTACTTCAGCTAGGAGTGGAGTCCTTGCCCAGAGCCCCTCATGTCTATAAACCCAGCAGGCTGAGCAGCCCCTGCAGCTGTCTTGCTAATGGGCCACCCTCTTCTGCTGCAGCAGACCTCTTCTGAGGGAAGAAAGCCACAGGGTGTCCATCCTCACTGTGCTTCAAAGCTAAGCCTGGGCTAAGCTGCCATGCTTTTCTATGCATTTGAGAGAAGCAGGGGCCTGTTGTTGCTGATGGCAGGCACAGAAGAATGCCCAGGCCTAAAGGACCAGGAGGAAGTCTTCTCAGGGCCTACTTAACCTGGCATGGGAGATCACGAAGGTGGTTTTCCCAGGGCGAGGCTTATGCGTTGCAATCCAGATGTGCTGACCCCTGTCAGTTCCCCAAATGTGGGAAACTCAACTGCATAATTTGTGGTAGTGGGAGACTGTGTTCATGCTCTTCCCTGGCATTAAAGAAAGAAGAAGAAATCTTCCCAAGGGGAAGTTCAGGGAGGACAGCTATGGGGTCTTGGACCTTCCTGAGATGCTTTGAAGAAAATCTGCTATCACACAGAGTACACTGCATGAATTTTGTTCCAGTTGGAGCTTCACCAAAATTATATTAGGAGACGAAGCTCATGGAATTGTAGTCTTATTTTCATCGAGATAACAAAATTCCAAGTAGGCGATAAGCAATGAATTATATTTCTTTTGCTGAGTGTTTTGACTCAGGATTTAATCAGAGTTGGATGTACATTGTTCCATAAATCAGCACTAACAGTGGGTGCTGCCTGTGCAGAGCGGGGCGGGTGGTCCGCTTGGGGCGTGGGCAGCGTTGGGACATTTGGCAGGACTTCCCCACACTGTGATTTTTCATGCAATTGATAGACCTTGCACGGTACACCAGAGTCCCAGGGGACAAAACAGCACTTGGGTTTGAAAGTTATGCAAGGAAACGAGTTTTACACATAAGGAAACTGAGGCTTGGAAAGGTGGCATTCCTTTCCCAAAGCCACAGGGCTATACGGGAGAAGGTGAGGATTTGGATTAAGGTCTCTCTGGCCACAAAACTTTTGCTTTTAATCATCGTATTTGCCTCCCTCTTCTTTCAAAGGCTCAGTTGCCATCCCTCCAAAACGTGAACCTTGTTTGGAGCTAGGTGAGTGATTGTAAGCATCTCCTTAGTGCCACATACAACCGAGGTGCTTGCAAGGTCGCCACACCTGGACTGCTGGCCTTTTAGGCAGTGTCCTGTCATTTTCCTCATCTGGGAGGCTCAGCAAAAGGAAAGCCTGAGAGTGCAGCTCAGGCTCAGGCCAGCCTCTGCTGTTACTGAGGGAATTCTCTCCCTTACTTGAGAGGATCTTAGGGAGGCTTGAAGCTGCAGGTATAATAGTTTCTTTTAAGAATGTTTAACTGTTTTTTTAACCTCCACCAGAGGCTTCAGAGTTAGTTCCCCTTGCCATTTCGATCACACCGGTTGACTTTCAGGGTCTGCCTGCCATCGCCTCGTCCCTGGAATAGCTTCTTCCATAGACCCCTGTGGCTTTTCTGTGTCTCGGTAATCCGGGCAGAGGAGGCTGGCTTTGAGTACTCTGGCTGCCACCCCGTTGTTTTCCCTTGTCCGCTGCTCACGTTGATTTATTTCCCTCATTAATCGGCGGTGCTCAGTACTGTAAAATTGCCTGAAATGAGATCTGAAGAGAGACCCTAACACTTTGAGGGATGCTGGAGGATTGTGCGGAGGAGATTAAATGCAAGCCAGAGGAAATGAGGTGGTTGCATGGCTCAGTGGGCTCAGCCCCTAATTCAAGGGTTTCTATCGCTGCTGCTCCCTTTAGCTTACCCTGAAATTTGGACAGAGGGATTCACACCCCTGCAGTTTCCCCACTGGCAAAATGAAGCTTTAAAAAATCCTCCCTGGATGCTTATTTGTCTGGATGTGAGTTTGGGGCATCCGTAAGTATGCAGTAGGTGACACCCTGAAGGTGATGTGTAGCAGAACCATGTGGCGTTGTCATCCAGGCAGGGGTCTATTCTGTCACCTTGCCCAGGTGCAGAGGGGGAGTCAGTCAGCTGAGCACAGTGCAGGGAGATGAGGTGGATCTCCAGGTAGCCTC
This sequence comes from Galago senegalensis, assembly GCA_963575145.1. Lineage (NCBI taxonomy): Eukaryota > Metazoa > Chordata > Mammalia > Primates > Galagidae > Galago > Galago senegalensis. Next base: position 60,762 of record CAUYTI010097180.1, read on the forward strand.
TCACTTGTGGCGGAATCCTAAGGAGAGAAGGGGTCCCTGAGAGCTCGGGGTACACCAGAGACAGGCACACCTAGGGAGGTTGTTTAGACTCTGCCGCAGGACTGGCAATTTGACATTTGTGGTCCCTGAGTCTCACTGTCAACAACAACTCCCACTTATTGAACACCTGCTACATTCTGGGTATTCTCCTAGGTGCTTTACATATTGGCTTTGGCCTCCCCATTTCATAAATAAGGAATCTTGGTATCGGTGAGTTTAAGTAACTTGCTCAGGGTTACACAGGCAGTGAGTGGCAGAGCTCAGATGCCAACCTAGATCTGTCTGAGACACCAGGCTGCCCAATCTCTGAAGGGAAGGGCCTGCCACTGTTCTGTTGATTAGTCCACAATCCAGCGCTGTCTCAGAATAATCTAGGAGAGCCTCTCAGCTTCCTTTGCCTAAGAAATCCCAACTCACGCTCCAGGGCTGGTTCTATCTCTGTCTTCTCCCCCTTTTCCCCCTGCTCCAGACAGGATCCTTTGGGGATCTCTCTCCTACCCAGGGTCTCCCTATAAATATCATTTAGTCTCCAGTAGCACTTAACAGGCCCTTGGAACCACAGCAAGTGGTCTCCCACTCTAGAGTAAGATAGAGGAACCAAAAAAACACTGTGTTCTCAACTTTCCCAGACTTTGCACAGAGCCTGGCACATATAGTAGCAGAAGCTTGCTACTTATTTAAGTAATTACGTATTACTTAATTACTTAAATACTTATTAAGTATTTAAGGAATGGGGTCATAAGAGTTACTGAACATTTAGTTTCTCTCCCCTTTTTCCATCTAGCATGTCTTGGCAAACTCCTTCTAAACAGTCAGACTGTTCAGTAGGTGTTTTATATTTTTTACAGGTGTTGTGGCACCTGTAAAATGTGTCACCTACTAAAAATATAAAAACTAGCTGGGCATAGTGGCAGGCACCTGTAGTACCAGCTGCTTGGAAGGCTGAGGCAAGAGGATGACTTGAGCCCAAGACATTGAGGTTGCTATGAGCTGTGATACCATGGCACTCTACCCAGGATAACAGAGTAAGACTGTCTCAAAATAAACAAAAATTCTGGGTGGCGCCCATAGTTCAGTGGGTAGGACGCCAGCCACATGCACCGAGGCTGGTGGGTTCGAACCTGCCTGGGCCAAGTAAAATCAACAATGACAATAGCAACAACAACAACAAAAATAGCCAGGTGTTTTGGCAGGCACTTATAGTCCCAGCTACTTGGGAGGCGGAGGCAAGAGACTCACTTAAGCCCAAGAGTTTGAGGTTGCTGTGAGCTGTGACATCATGGCACTCTACCAAGGGTGACATAGTGAGACTATCTCAAAAAAAAAAATTCTAATAACTCTAGGGTGTATATTCCCTGCTATAGGAGGAACCACCCAGATGAGACACTGATTGGGCTGCTTTTTTTGGTGACCTTACATGAGCCCAGAAAATGCAGCCTGGAAAGGGCCTATCTGTATGTAGAGTAGGGGTCTTGTAATGGCTCATTTCTGAGATCCCAGGGCCTAGAAAATGGGGGTCCTTGTCCAGCTCTGAAGGGGGAAACCCTGTACAGTTCGAGCCAGCCCACTACCATTTTTGAAAAACAGTTTTGACATATGACCCCACAGGTTCAGGCTTCGGCCTTGCCGCTACACAGAGGTCGGTGAACCATCCTGAGGCCTGTGTCCTCATCCATACTTACTTCATTGAGCTGCTGTGAAGATGAAATCAGACAATGCCAGACATAAGGTTCACATAAGTACTGGGTCTAGCACATGCTTTCCATCAATGGTGGTAATTTTTATGTAGTGATGGTTTAGAATACCCATCTCACAGATTAGGAGAGTGAGGCACAGAAAGGCTAAGATGCCCAGTCAGGGAGCCAGATGTAAATGTGGGCCCCCTCAGCCCCAGCTCCAGCACTGCAGCCACTGGCCTGTATGACCTCATGCCTCTATGACCCTTCTCTTTCTATCTGCCTTGGGGACGTCTCACTTAGCTCTCCTCCCCTGCTGCTCCTTCCCTTAAGGGACTCTCTTGATAGAAAAAGCAGAAGTTGTTAAGGCTTGAGACCCTAATGGGTAACTAGAGCAAAAGCCAAAGTAGTCAACTTGCGCTGCCTCCCGGCAGGAGGTCCCAGTCTTTGGAACCAACCAACTAACCACCATGTAACAACATCAGAGGTGCAAACCTGTTAAAATCCCCAGCGAAGGTCTTGAAACAGAACATGAAAGGGTTTATGACCCTGTGGATTTGAACTTCTTGCAGAGCCAAGCTATAATTCCAGCTCCGCTTTTGGAAGCAAAGATCAGAACCATAATTTGAGGAGGGCCTCTGAACATGCGCTGATTATGTTTCAAGACACAAGCTGTGGGACTGAAGCTGCCAGGGAGGGCCTGGGGTGCTGACCAGGAGGGGGTGTGGAGGGAGGTATGGAGGGAGGTGTGGGGAGAGTGGAACAGGGTGTCTAGCTGAGGCAATTAAATGTCCTTGCTTCTTAGTTTAAACAAAGGCTCTGAGGAAGCCTCCCAAAGGGCTGGCTCTTAATGGTCTGGAATAAAGGGGTAGTGAGGAGAGCCAGCAAGCTGCCAAAGCTAATGTGGGCCCTGGCCTTGAATGTCCCTTCAGGAAGTCTGCTTGGGAGGCCTCTGTACACAAGCAGCACTTGTTATGCTAATGACCCAGCCTCTCTGGTGCCACAGAGGTCAGCTCCCCGACTTCAGGGAGGAGGATGCTCCCTCCCCTCCTTTCCCCCACCCCTCATGGCACTGCCCTGTCTGCTCCCACTGCCACTGTCCTGCTATGCCAGTCTGGTTACCCAGCCTGTCATCCCAGCGCAGCCACTGCAATCCTCCCCAAATACAGATCTGACCGCATGTGTCACTTGCCTGCTTAAAATCCTTTGTGGCTACACATTATTTACAGGATCAAGTGCTAACTCCTGGGAAGGCTCCAGCTTGGCCCTGTCACCACTCTGGCTCCATCTCACATGTCTAACCCAGCAGCACCAGACTCTTGGTTGTCCCTGGCATACTCTGTGCGTTGTAGGTTGTAAGCCTCTGTACCTTTGCTTGTAGAATTCCCTCTGCTTGGAAAGCCACCTCCTGACCTCTCCTTGCCAGCTCATAGCACTCCTCTTTCTGCATTCAGCTGAGGTGCCCCCCTCCTAGGCATCTCAGGTTACTCAGTTCCCTTCCTTGGAGCTCCCAAAAGATCCTGTGCAATCTTCAACTTCTTACCAAATCTTGAATTTTTTTTTAAAATTTTCTCAATTACTAGGCTTGGAGACAGAAATTCTTGTTTATCATTGAGTTTTCAGGACTTAATAATGTGTTGTCTACTGCACAGTAGGTGCTGAGCCAGCACTTAATGAACCATTTAGATAGGTGATAGGTGAGTGGTATTGCTCCACCCAGATAGAGCCCTTGGCTTTTCTACTGTGAACAGTCAGGACTGGCTCAGCCCTACACACAGTGAGTGGCACAGAGCAGGGCTTTAATAAAGAGTAGGTGTTGGTTAGGATGCTGGCCATATGCACTAGGGCTGGTAGGTTCAAACCCAGTGGGGGCCTGCTAAAACAAAACATAGCCAGGTGTTGTGGTGGGTGCCTATAGTTCCAGCTACTTGGGAGGCTCAGGCAAAAGAATCACTTGAGCCCAAGAGTTGAAGGTTGCTGTGAGCTCTGACGCCATGGAACTCTACCGAGACTCTGTCTCAATCTATCAATCAATCAGTAAACAACTAGCAGGTGCAAGCCTAGCTGAGATGATTTCGGAGTATGGCTGTCCCACCTGTCTTGGCTCATTCTGGCTGCTGTAACAAAGTACCACAGAGCAGGTGGCTGACACACAACAGATTCTTCTTCTCACAGTTCTGGAGGCTGGAAGTCTGAGATCAGGGTGCCAGTATGCCAGTGAGGGCCTGGTGAAGGCCCTCTCCCTCTAACATGTGGCAGAAGGAGGATGAGCTAGACTGGGCAGGTGGGGAGTCCTTTTTATAAGGGCACTAATCCCCACATCCGAGCCCTGCCCTCAGGACCTCCCAACAACCCTACCTCCAAACAACATCATGTTGGGTCACATTTCAACATGAGTTTTGAAAGGGCACAAATACTCAGTCACCCCCTGAGGGCGAAGTGATGCGGAGTCCCAGGAGTCTGGAGTGGAGCCCTTGCCATATCTCAGCAATCAGTTTGTGAGCAACTGAGGGAAGGGATGGTGCAGATGGAGGATGTTGGTGCTTTCAGATTCAGAGGGCAGAACGTCAGCACTGTAGCCAGGTCAGACAAGGCTTCCTGGAGGAGGCAGGCTTTTAGCTGGATCTCAGAAAACAAGTGGGCATTCTAAGTGGTGAGGAGGAGAAAGAGCAGGCCAGGTTTGGTGGGGAGGATGATAGGATAGGGTGTTGGGAGGGAGGAGGTAAAGAAGAGACCCCGGAGAATTTTGTTCTCTGGGAAGGGAAATCTCGTCTTTGAGGGCTGACTGCTTGTTTTCCAGGCCGGTAGATGCCCCATTCTGATACTGAAAACCTCACTTCTAGTAGCTGTGTCCCACTGTGCCCTTTGGAAGTCACCTCCACCAGCTGCCCTACTGGCCGTATATGAAGTCAACCCTGTGTCCTTGGAGAGAAGCCTTCTAAATACAGACACTGATAGACTGAAGCAAATAGCTGACTTATTTATTTAGATACCCTGGGGCTCATACTATGAGAGCTGGTCCCCTCCTAATGATTAAACACTACACAAACACCCACTGACCAGGGCACCCCACCCATGAAAGGGCTGTAAACAGCAAGGGCAGCAGCTGGTCCACTAACTGGGAGGAGGGGCTCTGGAGAAATGCTTTCTGTCCTAAGCAACTAGTCTTCTAGTCAGAGCCCAGTAAGTGGACAAGACCTTTGCTGCAACTCAGGAGGGAAGTCAGAGAGGGGAGATGTGGGATTCTGAGGTCACTGAGAGTGGAGAATAACAGGTACCTCCCTCCCTTCCTCTGTGCTAGGCACTCTAAATGTGCTGCATGTTAATATACGTCACAACCTGGTAAGTTAGGAATTATAGGTTGGGTGAGTAATGGATGGGAGTGGATTCAAATGACATCAGTATTGATGGTACATTTATTTGTATACGAGGGGAAAACTCTCATCACCACTCTCAAGTTAGAAGATGCAGCTGACTCAGAGAGGGTAGGCCTTTTGTCTGGAGTCACACAGCAGATGAGTACTAGAGACAACACCAGGTCCTCTGACCCTCCAGTCAAACCCTCTCTATTATCGCAGATTGCACTGTATTCTCAGCAGCTCTCAGGGGTCAATGACTAAAAAGGGCTGAGTGTGGGACTTTGCCTCTCTTTGTTCTACCTGAAGGGATCCCAGCAAAACCTGTCCTTTTCCTTTGCTTGGTTTGCTGAAAGATCAACTCACAATTATGGTCGATTAATAAGAGAAAGTTTATTTCCAAATACCATGCGCACAGGGAACCACAAGAATGATTACCCAAAGTCTCAAGGATGGTTGGAGAATTTTATAGATGCCTTTTGGAAGGGAGAGGGGAGATGTGGAAAGTATTGGTGCAGCAAGTGGCTGATGGAGGAGGATGCGTGTAGATGGATGAAAACAGATTGATTTGTAGATTAACCTGAGAGACAGGTCTCCTGCTCCGAAGACCCTGGGGCCACGTCTGTTAGCATGCAATAAGGAAGTCAGCAGCCATCTGTAACTCCCAGTCAGGCCATTCAGGCTTTATGTAGACAGAGGAAAGGCCTCTTCCAATGCTTTCTGATCATGAATGGCCTTTAATTCAAAATACTCTTATTTGAATATTATAAATACTACTTATTATACTAAGAAGTCATATTTTGGGGCAAAATTGCCTTAGCGCCTTCATACCCAAACCAGGGGTGTCCAACCTGTGGCCCACGGGCTGCATGTTGATTTTGTGAGGTGGTGTTGGATATCACAAAAGTAGATGCAGACCTTTTATTTGCTAATCAGCTTTCATTAATGTTTTTGCATTTAATGTGCGGCACAAGACAACAATCATTCTTGTGGTTCACCTGTGCCCCTGGTATTTGGAAATAAACTTTCTTTTACTAATCTACCATAATTGTGAGTTGATCTTTTAGCAAACCAAGCAAAGGACACCCCTTATCAACCCACTTCCCTCTTTAAATGCTACTTGAGTCCATCAGGTAAAAAATAATCACACCTGCTCTGCCTGATTTCTTTCCAGGAAGAAGGCAGCTGGGCCCTGGTGGTGAGGGATTCACACCCTCCTACCTGCATGCACCCTTCCCAGTGTTAGAGAAGGGCCTAAGCAGGCTGTGGGCACGCAGCTCCTAATAGCCTGGATGAGAACAAAAGCCTGCCTTGTTTGCTAGCCATCTTGAATTGTTAGCATCCACTGCTCCTATGCTCAGTAAGAAAAACAACCATTCTGTTCATTGGATTTGGGTTTTCTTTCCTGTGGTTTTATCATATCATTATTAATAATAATAACTTGTCACCACTAGAGAGTATGGAGGGATCATGTAAGGACAGGACTATCTGAGGAGAAAACATCTAAGAGAATTCCATCCAGGCTGGTGAACCACCGAGCTTGTTTGCTGGGGAACCCCTGGAACCTTTCAAAATCGGGTCTAATATATGAGGGCTGTTAGAACTATCAGGGTGGAGATACCTCCAGGTCATCCAGAAGTCTGCTCCTGATTCCCAGCAGGAGTTGCTGCTACACTGGCCCTACATCCGTGTCACTGCAGAAGGCCTAATGTGTTTCTTTTGTGTAGTCACCAGAACAGTTAGAATTGTGATGCTAAAGAGTGAGCCTGCTGGGAACCTTCCCTTTCAGAGCTGTTGTTTCTAGTGTCATCTATAGGTTTGCGCTTTGGCTTCCCCTCCTGTCAAAGAGGCCTGTGAAGTCCTAGTCTCCCCTCTCCCCACTGCAGTAAGTCATGTATGGCCCAGAAGCTTGCTGCACTCCTAGGAGCCTGGCGGAATTGCAAGTGTGGGGCTCTGACCAGGGTAGCGGTCTCATCTTCGCTGCTGCCACTGAGGAGGTGACCACCTGGTGCTAATGGAACATAAAGCAGTGGGCTCTGATGCTGGGCAGTTTTGACATTCTGATCAGGTTACAGTTAATTCTTTCAGAACACCCTTCCAAGAGAGGCTCAGCCTTGCCATTCTCATAAATTCCGTCTCGCTGCCAGTGCCTTAGTGTAACTTAAGGTGGTGCTAAAAGAAGATAGCATCTAAGCCCACTGGGCTGCTTTTCATCTTATAAGCATTAAGTCCCCATCATGGACTGCACTGGCCATGGCTCTAAGTCTAGACACTGCCAGATGTGCTGTGGGGAGTTGGGGGCTTCTCATCTGCCTTTCTTTCTTGCTAATGCTTCCTTTGATGCAAGAACTTGAACCCAAAGCAGTACAGCATACTGGTTAAGAGCAAAGGCTTTCCAATTCCAGCCCAGCCAATTACTATTGGATGCCTTAGGGTAAGTTAGTACAAATGGTTAGAGGTCCTTCTTGGCGGAGTTGTGAGGTTTACCTGCGATAATCCCAGTAAATGATAGCTATTAATTGGAAGAAAGGTTCCACTCTAGGCCAGGGCAGAAATGTCTCCTGACTCACTCTCACTAGACCACAAGCTCTTTGACGGTAGAGACCCTCTCTGTCTAATACTTTAAAGCCAAGGCCTGGGGAATAACTGTCACATGATAGAAGTTCAATAAGTGTTTGTGAATGATTTCAATTCCTAGTGGTTCTGCTTAGTTTTATCATTCTTTAAAAACAGAACAAAGGGAAATGAGTCCTATGTGGAATGAAAGATTTTCAATAAGGAGAGGAACACAGGGAAAGGGAACTGACATTTCCGAGCATGTCAGTGTGCCAGGCAGTGGGCTCAGTGCTCAGTGTTTCATCTCATTTTATCCTGCTGCACTCCTGCAAGGCTGGTGTGATCTTTACTGTTCGCAGCGGGAAACTAAAATGCAGCTCACAGAAGTGAACTTGCCTAAGGTCAGATGGTAGAGAGTCTGGGATAATGATTGTAGTAGCCATAGCAGTTAACATGTCTGTAGTATATAACATACTGGGAGCCAGGCACTTGGTCTGACTTTACTACTTTCATCCTCATGACAGTGAGATGTCCTCATTTTAAAGATGAGGGGGGGCAGCACCTGTGGCTCAGTGGGTAGGGCGCCAGCCCCATACACCCAGAGTGGTGGGTTCAAACCCAGCCCCGGCCAAACTGCAACAAAAAAATAGCCGGGTGTGTGGCAGGCATCTGTAGTCCCAGCTACTCAGGAGGCTGAGGCAAGAGAATTCCCTAAGCCCAGGAGTTGGAAGTTGCTGTGAGCTATGTGATGCCATGGCACTCTACTGAGGGTGATAAAGTAAAACTCTTGTCTCTACAAAAAAATAAAAATAAAGATAAGGGAGCCAGGCACAGGGGCTCACACCTGTAAACCTAAGCACTCGGGAGGCAGAGGCGGGAGGATCCCTTGGACTCAGGGGTTCCAGACCAGCCTGAGCCACAGTGAGACCCTGTCTCTACTAAAAATAGAAAAATTAGTGGGGTGTTGTGGTAGGCCCCTGTAGTCACAGCTATTCAGGAACCTGAAACACAAGGGTTGCTCGAACCTAGGAGTTTGGGGTAACTGTGAGCTAGGCTGATGCTGTGGCACTCTAGACTGTGCAACAGAATAAGACGCTTTCTCAAAAAAAGAAAAAAGATAAGGGGACCAAGGTACAAAGAGGGAAAATAATTTGCAAGTAGTTAGAAGTAGAGCTGAGACCGAAAGCATGGTCTACAGAGATCATTTTCTTCCTGTCTTCTAGGAGGCATTAGTAGGTTATTTGTAGGCGTGAACTTTGTAGAATACGATTTTTTTTTTTTTTGAGACAGAGCCTCAAGCTGTCCCCCTGGGTAGAGTGCCGTGGCATTACAGCTCACAGCAACCTCCAACTCCTGGGCTCAAGCGAGTCTCTTGCCTCCACCTCCCAAGTAGCTGGGACCACAGGCG
>CAUYTI010097181.1:0-14101 GCA_963575145.1 Galago senegalensis
CCCTTACCAGGAGCTCTGATGTGATAAAACTTTTCCCACAGGCCTCAGAGTTGAGAGGTGAGCAGGAAGGTGAGGGCTTCTCCATGTACTGTAAGGCTCAACAATCCTCGCGTCCCTTCCCTACCTTTCCCTTCCCTTTTCCCTTCCCTTTGTCCTTCCCATGCCAGTTACTTGTAACTCCAAGTCAGAGTGATGGTTTGTTGCTTATAACTTCAGGCTGACAGTGAGCTGTTTGCACCCGTGTGTTACAGCTGTGTGTTGTCCCCGCTCCCTTGACTAGAGGGTGGTGTAAACCAGTAGTTCTCAACCTTTCTAATGCTGCAATGTATTTTCATTGTTACAAAGGGGCCACGACCCACAGGTTGAGAACCACTGGTGTAAACAAAGTCCAGGCCATGGTTTTCATTTCAGTACAGATCTCTAAGGTTCACTCTGTTACATTTATGGCCACAGGCTGTGCCATAATCTCATTTACTTATTGTAAAACCATAGGATGGGGAAACAAGAACAATCAGTGTTAAGGTAACTCTACTCCTATAATCAGTACCAGGTACTTACCTTAGTAATGGTGGACTAGTTGTCATGTCATCTAACTAGTACCAGGTCCTCATGTCAGGAATGGTGGACTAGGAGTGTCGTGTTGTCTGATTGTCTGACCGATGGCATGAAGAGCTGTCTTCTTCTTCTTCTTCTACATCCATCAGCAGTCAGCTCAGATTCCCCTCCTCAGTGCTGAATGATCTGCAGTAATCCCACCTCCCCAAGTCTTTTTCAACATGTAAGAATGTCTGTTTCTGCCAGCCAGCTTTGTAAACATGGACAGGTCCGTGTACCTCACTGGTCCTCCTTTCCTCCTCTGTGAACTGAGCATGTTATATCAGGGGGTGTCTCAGCTCTCTTCCTCCACCATCACCAAGGATGTGGGACAGGTCCTGACATGTACATCGAGGTGAATGGTAGGTACAGTCCTTGCCCTCCTGGAGCTAACAGTGTGATGAGGGAAGAGGTTGCAAAGAGAAAATAAATCACATTGTATGTAATAGGCCAGGGTGGAAAGGAGTGGATGTAGTGGTGGGCATTGTGGGGAGGTGTGTACTTAGGGATCTGTGTCTGTTATAATAAGACAGGTGACCAGGCCTGTGGGTAAGGAGAAGAATGAGCATAGAGCAGCAAATGCAGAGGCCCTGAGTTGATGAGCACGTGATGTCTGGGGCCAGAAGGCATCCTTGGTGTTGAGGGTGACCCGTATAGAGGAGAGCTATGGATTTGAGTATATTTACGGGTCCGAAGTGATCCATCAGAAAATTGTCACGGCTGGTGGTGTTTAAGGTATCACATAAGGATTTGATAGTTTGACGTTTTATTTCAGATTAATGGAGACTCATAGTGGTATTCGGGAAAGTGGTTCTAGAAAACAAAATTACCATAGAACCTTTATAACTGACCACCTCCCTACGGTGGCCACCTCCTCAAGTTGACCAAGTTTTCATTGACTGGACATGCATCACATGTACTAAGGCCTAATTCTTCAGGTTGACCACTTCTTTATGTTGACCAATTTGTTACAGCTCCTTAGGTCAACCTACAGGGGTTCTACTCTATTTCCTTTCTTTTTTGCCCATAGAAAATGGAAAGGACCGAACTGGGCAGTAGCTTACAATATCTGCAGGTAGAAATTACTAAGAGGTTAATTATTGCCCTTGAAAACTTGCCTAACTGAGGTTTGTGCAACATATTGGGAGTTCACCAGCAAAGTTTTTGTATTGACAGAAGTGATGTTACATGCTGAGACTAGTTTCAGTTGAAGATTTAGAAGCGTGGTTGGGCATGGAAAGAACGCAGCTCTCCCTTTTCTCCAATGGCTTTTATTTGCTAGGTAGCTCATAACTTAACGTTCTCTCCCCTAACGCTATTAACGGACAATTGTTTGCTTTTAGTTCCTCCTGCATCCTACCATCCAACTCCTTTTTAGATAGAGTGTTAATCATGTCATTTTCACCCTCCTTTGCTTATCGCAGCAAACTTAGAATTCAGATTTAAATGTAAAGCCTCTAATATCTTGTCTTTCCTTTTTGTATATGCCAGCCACATAATCCACTCCTGTCATTTTGATATCTTCAAAACCCTATGTCTCTCAGTAAGCCTTCTCCTTCTAGGCCAGGCTGGTGTCTATTGCCATGGAGTAGTGCAGAAAAGCCTAATAACTTTAGACGGTAAATCTAGTGCTTCCCAGGGGTGTCCAGCCTGCGGTCCATGGTGCACGTGGGTATTGTTTGAGGACTCTGTGGCTTATCTGTGGTGTTGGATCTCACAAAAAGTATGCATGGACTTTTTTGCTCATTGGCTGTCATTTAGTGTTTGTATATTTAATGTGTGGCCAAGACAACAACTCTTTCACTGTGTGACAGAAAAGAAAAAAGGTTGGACACCAAGAGCTGAACACCAAGAGCTTTTTCTACCCTAATTTCTAGTGACCTTTTTGTATTTATTCCTGTCTTCAGTGAGTGTCCCTTCACTATTTTTTGTATTTATGTCTTCTCAGGGTACCTTAAGATCCTGGGGCCAGGGGCCTAGTCTGTAGATTCTGTTGATCAGATCCAGGGCTAGATGCTCACTTGTGCTGTGTGTAGTTGGAGAGCGTTAGAATGGCAGTGCTCTCACTTACCACCTTTTTAAACTTGAGAAGCTTATTTACTTTTCTTAGTCTTGAGTTTCTTATTTTCACGTTCATCCATTGGGTTTTCTCCTGTGCTGGGAAGGTGGTGAACTGCAGGAAGTGCAGTGTCTCAGCAGTTTTGGAACAAGCAATTGTAATAATGGCCATCCTGGTTACCATTTTCCTCATACTGAATTCTAGAACTGGTTGATAGAATTATATTATAAGCAGGAAAAAAACCTCTGGCCAAAATGAAACTGGAATAGAGTGCCATTCTAAAATATGTGCCTGGACCTTAGGGACAGGTGATTCATCCTGTAGAAAGTTCTTTATAAGTGAGTGTGCTGTAGGATCTCTTGATTCTGTGTTTTTAACAAACACTGTCTAAGAGATACATGGTTCTAAGGTGTTCAGGGAAGGCATTTAGTCTTCAAAAGTCACTCTCCATTTCATCATTCAAAATGGTGCAAGTTTGCCACCACAAAATTTTCTTACTAGTAAGCAGCTATTTGTCTGAGCCCTCTGCTCCACCTCCATTTTCTGCACTTTTCCATGCCTGCCTGCCCTCGCCCTGGGGAAAAGCAAGGCCTTCAGAGACGGTTTGATATGGTTCACACCTCACATCTTCCTTAAGAATTTTGGAGTCAGGAAACTGAGCTCCTATATTCTTCACGCAGGCAAGTTGTTTCCTTAGCTATAAATGAGGTAATTTTTGTGACCATCCTAAGCACAATGGCTGCTTCATATTCATTGCATGCATTGTTTTATTTGCCCAGTCAGTCTTAATACACTATTTCAGTGCCTGAGTATTATAATGCGTAAGAAATATAGGGCTGGACATAGTGGCTCACTCCTGTTTTTCCAGCACTTTGGGAGCTCACTGATACAGGAGGATCCCTTCAGGCTCAAGGCTAACCTGGGCAACACAGGGAGACCCCATCTCTAGGACCCCTGACCCAAAAAAGAAATAGCCGGGCTTTGTGGTGCATTCCTACAGTCTCAGCTACTTAGGAGGCTGAGGCAGGAGGACTGCTTGAGCACAGGAGTTTGAGGCTGTAATGAGCTCTGATGATGCTAGTGCAGTACAGTCTGGGGGACAGAGCATTTCTTAAAAAGAAAAAGAAATGCCTACAAAATATTTTTAGACACACATGACTTACATTTCTCAGAATTATCACAGATCCTTAATACATCTAAATTGGTTGGTGAGTAGCACTGATGTCATAGACAAGACTCAGCAGTTTTCCAGGTTACACCAGCTCTTTTACTTCTTGGTCATGTTTTCATTTCTCAATCCTGCCTGCTCCCAGTAACACAGCTGTCATTACTTTGAGGTGGTGTTTCTGCTAGCAGTGTAAGGGAGCAACATTTTCTATAATAAATGGCATTATTGGCCCTGGTGGAGAGGATTGCCATTGAGTACCCTCTCACCTTGATCATTCACTCATTCGCTCCCTCTTTCACTCATCCCTTCACTCCTTCCCTCCCTCTCTCACTCACTGCCTTAGTCATTCACTCATTCATTCCTTATCTTATTCACTCACTTTCTCACTCACTCAGTTTGTATTGGTTAATGCTTTGGGTTGCATCCCTCATCTCGAATTAGGACAGCTTTTTCCAAGAGATATCTTTCAGAATGGCTATGCCACTGAATGAACTCAGGAGGAGTTGGGCTTCAGGAACAACTGGAACCAAGAACTTGAATGCCTCTACGATTTTATCTTCTAATTCACTCTTAACACTTTCTCTGCAGAACAGCCTTCTCATTCTTTTGGTCTGTGTGACTCAAAGGACTATCCCTAGTCCAATAATTTGGGAAAGAGACACAGTGACGTAGCTTGGATCAGATGCTGGCCTTGGACCAGTCAGCTCTGGCCAGAAGGATGTGATGATGTAAAGACAGGGTAGTTCCTTCAGGAATTGTGGTGATGGAGTGAGGAGAGGAACATGGAAAGGGGATACTAAGTACAAAGCTCCAGAGACTTCCACATACACATACCTGTTCTGCCATCATAGGTAGTGGGCTTTTTGCTTGGAATACTAAATATATATGTATGTATGTATCCCTAAACTCAGGCTGCTTGCAGCCATGTCGTTGGAGATGAAGGTGCCAACAAATAATTGCAGTGAAGTGATGCTGTTTTTTAGTAATGGAGGTATGTGTTAGATAAGAGTAAAGAAGAGATGGTCAGTTTGCTTAGGTCAGACACAACCAGCCTCTGCCAGCGGTGATGGCTACACAGCTGAGCATAGTGTAGGCCTTCAACAAATACATGAGCCAGTTGAATTGTTAGACATTCTGGGGACTAGGGATAACCTTCGAAATTTCTAAGTACAAACATTTTCATTAAGAGGGCTCTTTATCAGAATGCCTTTTTAAAATTCTTTGTTGAGTTTCATTTACAAAGCAAAAATGAAGGACACCTTGACCTTTCTTAAGTGTCAGAGAGAATTCTAAACATGACAAGTTTAGATGATCTAAATTTTAATTCCCTTTGATAGCTCTCTGAACTGGTTTAAAAGACCCCATGCAGGGCCAATTCATTCATTTATTTTATAGTTCACGTGGCCTGGCACCTAACTGCTTTTGTTGATCACACATTTCTCGGTTGTAAGTTGGAGACTTCATCTTGCTCTTTGTGAAGGGCAGTGGCCTCCCTCAGAGCGTCAGCATCCTTTTCTGATCTCTTTTTTGCACAGAGAATCATTATTCCCTGTCTTTTTACATTGGGTGGGCTCTTGATGTCTTATTGTACAAATCTGCTGGGCCTCAGGCTGAGATCTGTGTGCCGCAGTCTCCCTCTGGGCCTTGCCTTTCATATCCACACCTCCCCAGGGCTTTTCCTTGTCCTTAATCTCTCTATTCTTGCTCACCCTAACTTTGTTGAAGATTATACTTTTTAGTTTGAGATAATTGTAGTTTCATAAGAGTTAATTTAGAGAGAAACCATGGACCCTTTTCCAAGTGTTTCCTAGGGGTGACATCTTATAGAGCCGTGTTCTAAGCAGGAGATTGACATTGCAGTCAAGACAGTTGCCCTTCACATTTTGATGTGTAGGTTCCTTCTCATTTTTTCTTTACCCATTTCATAGATTCCTCTCTCCTTATTCTTTTTGCTAGTGTCTTCATTGCCCGAGGGATTTAACTGAGTCAAGGGTCCTACAGACCTCACCTTCTCTTTGATCACTTGTCATAGTTTCTAGGGGTAGCAACTTCTGAGCACAGAGTTCTTCCTGAAATGACCTACCCTGAAAATCATTTGGAAGGCTCCAGGGCCTTAAATTCATGTTAGTGTCTGGTCTCCTATGAGCTCTTAAAGGTGAATCATGTACAGGGACTGGTATAGTACTAATCTTCTGAGACTCAAGGGCCATAATCAAAGGTCCTTCCCCCCCCCCCCCAAAGGACAGTTCTGCACAGAGGATGTGGATGAGTGTCTGTTGCAACCCAACGCCTGTCAGAATGGGGGCACCTGTACCAACCGCAATGGAGGCTATGGCTGTGTGTGTGTGAACGGCTGGAGCGGAGAGGACTGCAGCGAGAACATCGACGACTGTGCCTTTGCCTCCTGCACTCCCGGCTCCACCTGCATTGACCGTGTGGCCTCCTTCTCTTGCATGTGCCCAGAGGGGAAGGCAGGTAAGACCAGCAGAAGGACAGAGCTGAAGAACAGGGGAGGGACAGGACTTCTGCCTTCTTTGTCATCCTGATAGCTGTGTTTTATGAATTACCATCTGCAGGAACATACCACTCAGGGCTGTGCTTGTGGAAATGTAGTCTACTGGCATAGTGCTGTGGAGTTAGTCTGCTTCCTTACAACTGTAGCTCTCCTCTCAACTCTATGTGTTTTAGTTTTTCATTCCAAAAAAGGAAAGTTAGTAACCATGACTTTGGAGCATCTGCTGAAGTCCTTAAGATCTTAAACTGAAAACCACCTATGGTATTATGACTAATAAACAGATTCACAGACTTTATTTTAAGAAAAAATAATATATTTACTCAAAAGGAGTTGGCAGAAAAGAAGCATTGACATGCCTTTCACTTCTCAGTGTCTGACGCATACCAGCAACAGTTGGTTTTGCGTGCTGGCTTGTCTGTCCAGCTTAACCAGATATATGAAAATTCCTTTGGTGGGATCACGTCCCACTTTGGCATATAACAGTTTAAGGAAAGATTTTTACAGTCTGTAAAGTTCATATTGCTTTAGCCTCTCAATTTAACAGTTGCTAGTTCTAAGAGTAGGAGAGCAGTGTAGGGAGGAATGTAATGGAAGAACAGTTTAGTTGAAAGAACTTCTATCTAGCAATTTTGAAATGTCCTTATACTATGCCCTTCCAAAAACCCCACCTCCAGCTTTGTGGAAGAAGCCTCAGTTACCTGTTTTTAAGTTAATTGTGGACTGGAAAATCCAGTTCCCATGTGAACTACCCAAAACAGGAAGCCTAGTTAGAGACTTAGGGGCACCTGAGCCAGGAATGTTGCTGCTATAAGAGACTAATGACATTCAGTCGCTTTTTTCTTCTAAGGCAAGTGAAATGTTGGTGGTCCCATAATCATAAGGTAACAGAATTTGGGGAAAGTAAGATGCTAGACAAAATACAGGATCTGTGGACTGTTTGAGACATACTTATACTAAAAAGTTAATCTGAAATTCAAGTGTAGCTGGGCTGATTCTATTTTTATTTGCTAAATCTGGTGCACTTTTAGTGTCTGACTTCATTTTCACATCTTCTTCTTATTTTCTGGGCTGTAGATGTCTCTGCCCTGGACGAATGGTCTAGATGAGGGCTCAATGTCAGAACCCTGGGGTGGTCTGGAGTAGCTAGTTGTTTTGCTGATGGCTGCAGCATGTCCCCAAGGTAGGATCAGGCAAAGGGGAAGTTACTTCTACATCTCCATGTTGGATTGTGAAGGTTTTCCCTCCTTGGTGAAAGAGAAAGCTCTTCCCCAAGTGAGGGACATTTTCTCTTAGCTCTTCTGTGCCCTACCCTGTGACAGGTCTCCTGTGCCATCTGGATGATGCATGCATCAGCAATCCTTGCCACAAGGGGGCACTGTGTGATACCAACCCCCTGAATGGGCAGTATATTTGCACTTGCCCTCAAGGATACAAAGGGGCTGACTGCACGGAAGATGTAGATGAGTGTGCCATGGGTGAGTACTTTGCTTAGCAAGTGTTGAAACTGAGCATATTTTACTCTTTGAAGTGTGTCACACCAAACATCAGGTTTTTCCTATTCCATGCTTACTGTTTATGACTAACCCTTTCAGTGTCGTGGTAGTGTGTACTCCACTCCGGGAATGAAGTGTTTGAGATGGCTATACTTGACTCTTAGTAGAAGCCCCACCTCCATGACAGTTTGGGGAGAAACTGAAATAGCAAAAATGTATAAGAGTTGAGATTACTTTAGTGTTATTTCTTTTTTTTTAATTAAGGAAGAAAATAGAAAATTGATAGATAGTTAAAGACCTGGCCCTGATGTTATAAACATCAGAGCCTCTTTTTTTTTTTTAAAGACAAAGTCAAGCTCTGTTGCTCTGAGTAGACTACAGTGGTGTCATCATAGCTCACAGCAACCTCAAACTCCTGGGCTCAAGTAGTCCACCTGCCTCTTCTGTGTAGCTGGGATTGCTGGTGTGTGCCATAGTGCCAGCTAATTTTTGTGATTTTAGTAGAGATGGGGGCTTGCTCTTGCTCAGGCTGGTCTTGAACTCCTGAGTTCAAACAGTCCTCTTTCTCCAGCCCCCCAGAGTGTTAGGACTACAGGCCTGAGCCACTGTGTCTGGCCAGGTCTCCTTTTATAATCCGCATTGGTGGAAACTTTTTCAAAGTGCTTTGGTCCCAGTAATCAGTGTTTTTGTCTTGCAGCCAATAGCAACCCTTGTGAGCATGCAGGAAAATGTGTGAATACGGATGGCGCCTTCCACTGTGAGTGTCTAAAGGGTTATGCAGGGCCTCGTTGTGAGATGGACATCAATGAGTGCCATTCAGACCCCTGCCAGAATGATGCCACCTGCCTGGATAAGATCGGAGGCTTCACATGTCTGTGCATGCCAGGTATATGGGCCCAGTAGAGAGAGGGATTGCACTGTACTTCTCTCAGCAGAGCAGTTGGTGTACAATAGTAATTCCATAGTTCTGTTAACAGTTCCTCATGCTGACTGGGGGTGCCATAGGAAGTCATCGTTCTTAGGCAAACCCCTTACTTGAAGACTGAGGCAGTGCTAAAATTCTTAAAGCTGTGTAGACCAACTTAAATAAGCCTATTATGTCAAAATCCAGGTACATGTAATAGAAAATTTCAGAAATTATTTATTATACAAATCCTTTATATAGCAAGCTTTTCTGATCTCCTGATCTATTACAAATACCCCATAATTCCATTTATAGAAATAAGTTTCACCTGTAGTCATATAGGAACTTGCCATTTATCGAAAATGAGACACATGTTTAGTTCTATTCTAGAGCTTTTCCACAGAGACCATGTCTTGAATGCTCAGAGGATGCAGCCATATCCTGTTTCAGATGGCAGCTAACATTGGCTACTCTGCCTAATTGAGGATGCTGGCTGCTCTACCCTGGAAGGGCCTCCTGACCTTTACCAGCACCCTGAGAGCAGCCATGGCTCCAACTTTGTGGTCTTTGGGAACATAGAGTGGGGACACTTTGGGCTGGGCATGGTCCTTAAATCGTGGATTGGTCACAGAAATTGTGGAACACTGTTTGTTTACATGACAAGTACTTCCCAGTGTCTTTATGGATGTCTCAGAGTCTTCCTCAGTCCTGCTTATGTTCAGAGGAACTTGTTCCCATCAGGGTAGGAGCCCGTTTCTCTTTGCAGAAGTGTTCATGTTCGTAGAATATGTAGCCACCTTTGCAAATGCGTGCTTTTCTTGGCTGGACTGTGCCTTTCTCTCCTTCTAAGTCACTTGTGCGGTCCATTTCATTCAGGTTTCAAAGGTGTGCATTGTGAATTGGAGATAAATGAATGTCAGAGCAACCCTTGTGTGAACAATGGACAGTGTGTGGATAAAGTCAATCGCTTCCAGTGTCTGTGTCCACCTGGTAAGTCCCACCCCCTGCCTCTGTTTTCTTTTAAAGTATAAAGACAACTGACCGCAGAGAAGGGAGGAGGGAGAGAATGTGTGTGGGCTGTACATGAGGAAATCATTAAAATGAGTACTTGGTGATAGGAGTGTGTGTGTACAGAAGTGGGGAATTTGTTTTAGCTAGTATATCTTCCAAATCCTTTGTGGCCAGAAGTCCAAGTCTATTCTTGAATGGCCCATGACCTCTCTGTCTGTGTATATATTTCAAAATACTCATACTTCACAGAAGTCTTAGTTGTAGGCTATTCAGAATTTTATTTTTTCCCATGGGTCATATTCTTGAAGGCACTCTGTGAGATTATTATTTTTAGACATTTCACCCCATGAGTTCAGAAATAGACAACACATGTCAATTTTTTCCAAGATTTTCTGTCTTTCCTCTTTTTTCCCCCAAGCTATGGTTGAATATATGCCAAACCGTCTGCCATAGATTAGGGCCTCTCCCATTGTTCTTCAGAGAAGAAGATTCCTGTTGCCTGTGAAGCTACAGTTACTCGTTTGAGGGTTTTGCCTATAACATTTCTGTCCTACTTGGTTTATTTAGAGGTGGAATCTGTACTATGATGTGGATACATTCCACAAGTGCCCTGAACTTTACCCATTTGATCCAGTGACCTTTTGGGGTCTATGCTTGCTGGCCCATTGGTGTAATCCCTGCCAGTTGCCTAACCCACCCCTCCTTAGCCATCATTCTCATAGTAAAGGAAGACACAGGATAATCCATTGACTTGTGTCATCACTGTGCCTTTTTAAGGTTTTACTGGGCCAGTTTGCCAGATTGATATTGATGACTGTTCCAGTACTCCATGCCTGAATGGGGCAAAGTGTATCGATCACCCTAATGGCTATGAATGCCAGTGTGCCACAGGTAAGAAGATTCTTTTCACTTTTATCCCCCTGTAGGTCCATCTGAATAAAATAGGCTGATAGTTCTTGTCCTCTGCAAGCTGCTTTACTAGGCCAGTGGACTATCAGGATCTACTCTGTATTTAGAGAGAGCTCCTTCCAAAAGATATTTTTTTTTGAGATAAGAGTCTCAGTTACCTTGGAGTAGAGTGCTATGGATCATAGCTCACAACAACCTCAAACTCTTGGGCACAAGTGATCTTCTTGTCTTAGCCTCCCTACTAGCTGGGACTACATACAAGTGCCAGCTACCACACCTGGCTAGTTTTTCTATAGAGATGGGGTCTTACTTTGCTCAGGCTGGTCTTGAACTCCTGAGTTTAGGAGATCTACCCCTCCATGGTGCTAGGATTACAGGTGTGAGCCCAACAGATTTTTTGATGCTGACACTGTTTGCTTCTACAACACCTACCTCCTTCCCCACCACAACAGTGGTCTGGCTGGATATTTCCATTTGGTGTCCATGTCTTTCTAGGACAGATTTTGGCAGTAGTGATTTCCAGCTGGCTGGATTTATTCCTTCAGGAAAGGGAAAAATTCCAGTTAAAAGCTATTTTTCATTAGAGTTTCTTAGCAGGAGGCCTGTCTCTTTATTTCTTGAGCCAAATAACTATTTTAAAAAAAAAGACCCAGAAATCTAAAGGCTGAATGTGAACATGAGCAGAGATTTTTTGCACAAAAGGTACCTAACAGTGTTGAGAATCCTGTGTGGAGATGACAAGAGCTCCAGTACACATGTACCAATGGGAAGTGCTGGGAACTTCTTTGCTAATTTCTGCTGCTTGAGTCAAAAGGGTCTGCTCACACGTGTTCCACAGTGGGGTCTGCACTGGTACTTCTCACTTGGGGGTGGCTTCAGTAAGCCAAATATTACCTGTTATATATTTGCTTCTACACAGACTGATATTGTAGAGGGGCTAGAATATATTAGAAGAAGTGAACTTCTTCATTATCTGACTTCTTGACAGCGAAGTTATCAGTATTATTCAAGACATTATTATGTTTTAGAGAATGGATTATTAAAGGGTTGTAGGCATTATGTGTGTGATTTCTTTCCAATCATAGAAAAGCAAATTCTGGCAATAAAAATCAGTACAGAGAGTCAATACTACATATCTCTAGTATTAGACCTACTAAGTTAGGAAGACCTGTGTAACTTTCTTCATTTTTTTATAAATAGTTGTCTCTTCTTGGAGAAGTTCCAGGTTTTGTCTTCAACTGGCCAGGTTGTTTTTATGGAGGATAAGCTTCATTGGAGAATGATTAAAAACCTTGAACTTATGTTTAAAAGGGAAGAGAGGCCTAATGGTTCCTTTTAGGGAGAGGTGTGAGGTCAGTCTATTTAAACCTGGAAAACAAGAATTCTAGTTTCTTTTACTTTTAAATGCTCATAATTACTTCATTTTATTCAATACATGTTCATTAAAACTAGTATATATACATAGTATAGTGGGAGGGTGGGAGGTGTTGAGAGAAATAAAAATATTATCTGCCTCAGCAAAGTAAGAAACAATTTAGCTATATGTTGGGTTTGGGAGGAAAGAGTACAAAGATAAATATATAAAGGAAAAATGTTTTGTGCTATTACAAGCTGAAGCCAAGTAAGAAATGAAGATGCAGTTGAAGCATTCCTGCAGTGAAATTCTTAATCAGTCACAAAGGTCTAAAATTTGATTTGGAAATCTGTGTTGTAAGCATAACTCTCCATGATGCTTCCTAAATGGGTACCCATAAGTCAATTTCTACTGCTTAAGGCCAGCAGCATTAGCTGGCCACATGGGGTATGCAGAGTGAGTGGAGGTGGCTGTGCTGTGAACACAGCGGGTGTCTGCCTTGTTCTTTGAGACTCACTGGAAAATACCTCCCAAAGGTTTCACTGGTGTGCTGTGTGAGGAGAATATCAACAACTGTGACCCCGATCCTTGCCACCATGGCCAGTGCCAGGATGGTATCGATTCCTACACCTGCATCTGCAATCCCGGGTACATAGGTGCCATCTGCAGTGACCAGATTGATGAGTGCCATAGCAGCCCTTGCTTGAATGATGGGCGCTGCATTGACCTGGTGAATGGCTACCAGTGCAACTGCCAGCCGGGCACATCAGGTAAGCCCACCCTGCCTATGTGCGGTGTGAATTGTCACTTTTTCTCAAAAACAATTTGTGCGGATGTCTCAGACTGTTGGCACCTGCTCAGATAAGTAAAGAATAGTCCTGATTCTGAGGACAGGCAAAGCCACACACGCACACATCTCACGGCAGATGGCGCTAGACAGTGGAGAATTTGGAAAGCTAGTAATTTTGTGTTGAAAGTATATTGGGGGCACACCACTCCAAAAATGGAAATTATTATTTAAAATAGAAAACGTTCTCACCTTAGTGGCTTGATTTCATTTTGTTTTTTCTTTAACCTCCCTCTCCCATACTTTACCCAGATTGATGAAGTCTCTCCCTCCCCCCCCACCTGCTCCCTTTCTCCCTCTCTTGTCTCTTCATTCTTTCCTTCCCTCTTCTGTTTCCTCTTCCCTCTTCCACAATCCAGTGTTCTTAATGTGACATTTCTGCCCCTTTCCCTGGTGGGGCCTTAGGCATCTTGGGAGATTCTCAGGGGCAGGAGATACTTTGCAGCACATCATAGCACTTATAAAGTGGAACTGCCATTCCCCACTCTCAGAGTTCAGTGCTGTCCCCTGACCCTGGGTGAATGACTGCTTGTCAGTTGTGAGGGCATCTGCTCCTTGTTGGGGGTGAGTTCTTTTCTCAGGCGGCAGCATCTCACAGGTTTCAGTGGATTCTATTTTACTTATTAGATGAACGGTTATGGTCACAACTGTGGTTAATGAACAGAGAAGTACTATGCTCAGATCAAAGGAAAATACATTAGTGGAAGATTAACCAATGTGCGCCTTTGTTCGAAGGGAACCTGCCTATATAAGGGAGTGATTTATTGAGAACTCATTCTGGACCTGAGGAAAATGACCTACATAGGGGGCAGAGGGTAAAGAAGTAGTTAGTTGCCCTTATTTTATTTTGTGATTTCCAAATCCATTTCTTCAGAGTTGTCACAGGCCCTGGTCTCTATCCAGGGCCTCGTACATGCCAAGTTTGAAAACAAAGTCCTTTTTGAATTGCTCAAGCATACGAAAAACATCCCGTGCAGTCACAGCTGAAAATGCCTTCCTCTCCTCACATTTAGATAACTCACTAGAAGGGCTGAATAGGTCTTTGTAAAAACTTCCAAAAGCAATTTGCTTCTGGGTTGGTCCCCAGACTTGAGAAATTGCAGGACGAAAAGAAATTTGAGAGATTTACAAGCAATTGAATGGATGCCTTTAGAATGGAGGGGCTGTTTAAGGCTTTGCTATCATTCCCATCATAACAAACATACTGGAAACCTGGGCGAGGGGTGGGTTGGCAAGCAGGTTGTTTT